>VYZT01060355.1:0-25086 GCA_013400735.1 Pomatostomus ruficeps | reverse complement strand
AGCGCCCCCGCTCCCCCCGCGCCCCGCGGGGCCATCGCGCCGGGACCCCGGGGCAGCGCGGCGGAGTCGGTCCGGTGGGAGTCCCGCCCGCCCCGCGGGCTGTGCCGCTGTCCCGCTGAGCTCCACGCTGGGGGGAGAGAGGGAAGCCTCGCCGGCCAAGCCCCGAACTTCTCTCCGTTAAATGCTCATCAGTTTTCTTTGGGGTGCTTAGTTGTCTTCTTGTGGTGTTTTTTGTGGGGTGTTGTCTCTTGGGGTTGGGGATGCTCACAGCTGGGCGGCACTTCCTCCGCTGGCCGGTGCTGTGTGAACACCCGGGAGCTGCCGAACACTTGTCCTCTGAAACGCGGCACAGCGGGTGTCGTCTTCAGCGAACTGGGAAAAGTGTAAAGAAAAAAATCGCCTCTGAACAACGCCCTGACTCTTACACTGCCAGAGGCACGTAAAGGACTGAGGGAGGCATGACAGTCGCTGTAAAGTTCAGAGCTCCATACATTTTTCATAGAGACGGTGCACTTGAAGTTCATGCCTGGGCGAGGCTTGTTACAGGGTTTGTGTTTGTCTCTTTCAAATACGGGAAGACTCCCTGAAAAGAAATTGAATAAACGAGGGTTTAATACTTACTCTAAAGATAAAGTTATTTCACTTCAAAAATTGAATTAGGCTCAGAAGAGGTGTCTTTTAAATCGATCATGTCTCTCTGAAACATATTACATCATAATTTTGCTAAATCCTGTAAGTTCATACATTTGAAATTTCACCTTCTTCATTCTATTGTTCCCCTCTACTTATATTTGTCAAGGATTTTTTCCCTATATTTCTGTTGGTGTGAATCTTACATAAAGGTGTGAAGATGAGATGAACACTCATAATAAGCAGGGAAATGTGGTTGTAAAGCCATGCAGTGTCTCCCAGGGAAATCAGATCAATGTGATACTCGAAATTACATTTGCCTTTTTTTTTTTTTAATTTTTAGATTTCAGGTCGGTAATGTCTGTTTATAGGAAGTCTTCCTTTTGCCAATATCAATGTTTAATATGTCGGTTTACTCTGAGTACCTCAACAGCCTCCGTCTAACAGGTCTTCAGACGAGATCCGGTGAAGCGTGTTGCTTTACCAGAGGAATGCTTTTGAAGACGGGGCTTGCTCACTCGAAACCCTGTAAAAGTTCATTCTCTGTTCTGGGCAAACAGCCAGCTGTTTTCAGAGCGAGCCGAACCTCAGTTGAATCAGATTATGCTACTAAGAGATTCCCCTCTCTCCTATTCCCCCCATGGCAACTACATGTTTCCACAAGTGGAGAGAAGATGAGGTTCATTCTCCCTGGCAGCTCTTGGAAGTGGAAGAGACGGAGGCTCGGAAGCTGCGGTGGCTGCAGCCGGGCGGTAAAAGGTTAGCTGCGGGGCTGATAGCCCGGTGCAGCCGTCCCTGCTCAGAGCCGGCACCGCCTGCCCCCAGCTGTAGCATCCCCCAGCTCGCACACTCATCTGTGTCCTGCGTACCCCAGCACCTCTTTGCTAACGTTTCCATGCCCTTTGTTAAACAGGCTGTTTCTTCAAACTGCGGCCGGATGAGTATTCTGGAAGCACCCACTGTGACGGTGGTAGAGGGTTTAGGTCAGAGATGTATTTGCTTCTGGGTGCTCAGTGGCCATTTCAGACTAATCCGACAGCTGAGCGGATCAGAACAACAGTGTTTGTGTAACTTTATTTCCGCTGATTAAACCAAATGAATGCATACCTGAAGTCCAATCTGGGATCTGTCGATAAACAGGGCGGCTGTAGGGAGGTCCTGTCCTCAGAGCAGCCCCCTTATTTGGCAGACGCCTCTTTGGCAATGCAGAGAAAAACTGTAGGTCTGTGCAGACAGCCCTGCTGCCATCATGACAAATGGATTTCTTGCACGTGCAGGTTCATCATAAATACAATGCCAAACTTTTGCTGTGCCCAATGAAATTGTTTCCAATTGCTTTTCATTTTGTCTCACTACCACACCACACACATAGCATTACACCATCCCATGGCTTCATGCTTTTAATATTGCAGCTTAGCCATGCAGGGTTTTTTCCACAATTAGACAAAATTGCTGGGAGGAGCAATTATACAGGATGTATTGTGTTTAGTATAATGTCAGCAGTGGACTGCATCATACAATCAGTAGTGACTGATTGAGAGCAGCATTTTTTAACATTTTAGTAATTGCTCAAGATGCTGTTCCTGTGGCTCAGTACCCCTCTCAGTCCTAGCACTCTTGGCCTGATTTCAAAGTGCTAGGCATGCTCGGCACTTTGTAGTAACTGTTACTTCCCGTGTTGACATTCAACTATGGCACGTCTGGGATTTTCATTAATGGAACACCCAGATGGAGTTATTTTACCAGAATATAAGCATAGAATCTGTGTAATTGGGAAAATTTATTTTTTTGTGAAGCATTCACCCCCCAGGTGAACATGCTAGAGGTTAGTCCAATGACTCCTTTTTGTCATTTACCCTGAAGAAGCAATTTACCTTCTAGCATTGAATCTGGTTTTAAGTGTAGGTTTTCCAATATTGTTACATGAGTTTAAACCCAGACTCTCAAAGGCACTGAACTATCTCAGCCTATTTGTTCCCCAACAGTCTCCATGAATAAAAGAAAAAAAAAACCACTCCATGGCCACCAGAGTTCACAGGGGACCAAGTCCTTTTTACTTCTGCATTTTTGTCAATAAAGGTGTACAAAGGTGTTGTAACAGCAACCTCAGTAACTGCCTAACACACTGCCCAGGGGCCTGGCCTAAGCCTAAATCCTCGTGCCTGAAGCACAATCCTTAAGCTAGATGGGGAAGTCCTCTCCTGGGGTTCCGATCTTGCAGCTGTGTTCTGGTCCTGCTTGAGACCTGGAAGGATTTGTGGCAGGATCAGAGGCCAACTGGTCACTAGAGGGACAACACAGTACCAGCAAAACTTAAAAACAGGGCAGCAGTACTAACAGAAGAAATTTTTATAAAGGCATGCACCTACACCTCCAAGTAGGCTGAATAGTCTCCCTGGATGTGAGGACTTGGGCTCTCACCTCAGCTTAGCCAAATTTTAGAGATTTTAAACTCCGTCTTTCCTTTTCCAGCTGAGTCTCCTGAAATTGCTTTTCTGTGGTACTGTTGGCATCCCTTGGTTCACAGCTCCAACCCCGAATTTCAATGGTTGCAGTTCTGTGGAACAGCTCTGGGTGTTGTACTCTCAAGGCTGTTTGTCTTGTCATGGGGATTTAGTCAAACAAACCAGACTCTTCCATCACATTTTTTCAAGGGTGGGAAAACTGAAGTATTGAAGCAGCGCTAACCAAGAGCGGACATGCCCTCTCATTTCTCAATCAACCACCAAGGATACCAAGTGAAGAATCATAATCTCTTTTTCATCCCTCTGAATGACTATTATATATTTGCTGTTTGATTTCTATCAAATACAGAAATTTTATGTTGATATATATATAAATTTTAATATTTGATATAACATTTTGTTCATCTTAAGCCCTTTTATTTTATAAAAACATTGCTTGATTAAGACTAAGAAATCAAATATTACTCTTTTTTTTTCTTTATCCCTGGAATGAAGTAGTTGCAGCTGGAGGGAATGAGATCTTTCATTAACACACTCTGCTGCAACACCAGATGGATCAACATTAGCTCAGAGCTGCTATTCATCCCACTTGTTCCTTCATGGTGCTCCAGAGAGGGGTTATTTATATTTGGGGTGAGTTTGGGTTGAGCACCATCCTGAAGCTGTAGAGCTCCTGTCTAGCTTATTTGAAAGAAGACCAGGTATCTCTACAGACAGAGCTGCATTGGGAAATGGTGACAGCCTTTGTTATGGTGCTTTTGGGGGACAAGCAACAGCCATGGAGGCAAAGTGTTGGTATACACAAAAACCCTTTGCTGACAATCCTTCCAAGCCTCTTCTTGGGCAGAGTTTATTATGAGACTACTCCAGCTGCTCCAACCACCTCCCAACACATGTGAGAAGGATTCACAGAAGTGACAAATTTCCAACATGGGAGGCTGACCATGACAAAAAAAAGGAAGGGTAGAGCACAACAGCACAACCGTCATGTTGTTCCTCAGCCTCCATGTACCCATGTCCCATTTTGGCACCACTGTTGCCATTGTTGCAGATAATCATGGCCTCACAAGACAAATTCTTGCGAGGTGAGAAGTCATCAGTTGAGAATGATGAGCGTAGCATGTCTATTCATACACTTTAGTGGATGAACTTCTGTGGAAAGACAACATGGCTGTGGGGAATATCTGCACACAGCCCACGTACAGTTCACAGGAACTCTGATCTTATGAAACAAGAGGAGAGGAGCACGAAGGCACAGACAGAGCTGCTCTCCCCACTGGTTCTCACTTCCTTGCCTTGCATGCAATGTGAGACACCCCACCTGCATCACAGAGAGAGCGAGGAAGGTTGTGGGTGGCAATGAGTATTATTCACATCCATCATAAAAATATTTTATATTTTTCATTAGTTGCAGGAGGGAATGTAACAACTGACTAATAATTTTCATTCTTCTAGGGGAATATTCACACACATGCACAGAGACAGGGAGAATTGCATTTCAATACCTTTGGAGCTTGAGACCAAGCAGCTGCATCCATATTAAAAAGATAGATTATACAATACAGAAAAGGTAAAATTAAATAGAATTTATTCATTTCCATCACCTTGGGTGAGCAGCAAAGGCACAATAAAAAGTACAATAAATAATCTGCGAATGCCTGAGCTTACAATAGTACAAGGTTCACAAGCAGTTCAGAAGCAGAACATCTGGAATAGCTCAGTTTCTCTGGAGGAGAATGGGGAGAGCTCCTGCCTCACATGTGATTGCCTCTTCTTTGAGATTTCCTTGCTTCACTGCTGCAGCAATCATTTCAGCACTTTGTCATAGCCGTGCAATCACCGGCAGCTTTCTGACAGTTGCAGACGTTTACCTACTTTGTCCTTTTCCTAATTTGCATAAACATAAATGAATCCTGCAGAAATTAATTAAGAACAGTATTAACTTTCCTACTTTGCTTGTAGCATAGGTCACTCACAGACTCAAAACCTCAGACTGGAAAGAGAGCTGAATCTCGAAAGCAACAGCTCATCAGCTCATCAGCTCAGGAAGCTGCGGGGAGGCAGACTGTTATTTCCCTTGCTGATATTCAGTACCGAAAAAGCAAGAGGGAAGAAGTCCCTAACCTGGTAGCAAAAGAGAAATTAACTCAAAATAAATCATGTGTTGCTGGTTTTGTGCAGCTCAATAGCATTTTCAATCTACTTGTTCGATTCAATAAACCACATTAAAATTACTTTTATTTGGTTTATTGTGCGATTCCTGTCCTTCCCTCATTGCATTATTAAATGTTAGCCTACAGCATGCCCTGATTTAAGTGTCTCTACTTGTCCAGAAATAACAAGTTTTTTTAAATAATCCTGTTCTTCTATGGAAAAACAATAACTCTTTTCAACCTGTTAATGTTCAACAATCAGAAAATGTGATACACAGATGAGAAACATCAAACCAATTCCTTTTGATTTTGAGGAAGCAAGTCTTGGAAAGTCCATTTCAGGAGGAGTATGACAATCTAATATTGCTTTATTTCCTTACTTATCTGTACTTTATAGAAAACTCCCCAATCCTGTAGTATCTTCTCTGCCTGGGGGGACACAGGGAGCAGGTTGGAGGCATGCTTTGACACACAGCTTGGGAAACATTTTTGGAAATTACACACCTCACAGCAGAAGTGGTTTATTAGTCCCTTTGCAAGCCAGATAATTAACAACCAGTCAAGGAGAGGCCTGGGTTTCCAAGAGTGAAGTTGCCCTTGGACCAAGAGGCATTTCAGTGCCCTGGTTTCAGCACACCATTTCCATGTAGCTATAGCTCAGTGGGATGTAGAGGCCTGTGATGTACATGAGGTCTTATCAGTTGAGCTCGAGGTCCTCCTGGCCACACAGTCTCTGGGTAGGCAACATCCAAACAAACACTCAAGGTGAGAGGCGAGAGATGTAGAATGACAGAATCATTTAGGTTGGAAAGGACCTTGAAGATCACCAAGTCCAAACCATTAACTCAGAACTGCCAAGACCACAACTAAACCATGGTCTCAAGCACCACATATACATGTCTTTTAAATGCCTCTGGGGCTGGTGATTCAACCACTTCCCTGGGCAAACTCTTTCAATGCTGAACAACCCTTTCAATGATGAAACCTTTTTTAATATCCAATCTAAACCACATCTGGTGCAACTTGTCCTGTCAGCCTGTCGCTTATTATGTGCGAGAACACACCTAACGCTTCTTTGGGGGTTTTGCAGGCTGCTTGGGTGCTGCAAAGCCTGCCCTTATCCAGCGCTTTGGTCAGATAAGCTTTCTTGGCTGCCGCTATCGGCTGCCTTATCTTATCCCGCTTATCTCTATACCTAGCTTGTGCTTTGCAGTGAGAGCAGAAATCCCCGATGGTAGTTTGAAGCAGGTAGAAATAAAGAAGAGAGAGAACGGACCCTCTGTAGCTTTACCCAGACTTTAATGGTGTTCTTCAGGATATGTGCTACCAGAGGGACTCCAATGGGGTCGTTACACAGACTTTTGTAGGAAAAGGGGAAGGGAGTGGTGATAAGGTGGGTCCAAGGTTCTTAACAAATCACGAATTGACATGAGGTGACAGCTTTCCAATGAGTCTTGGGCAAGGGTGGAACGTATTTGCATTAGCCTATGAACGTTACAGAACAATAGAACTTTCTGGCAACTGTTGAATAGTAGAACAGTACAATGAATATTAAAATAACAGAGGTGGAACTGAGTCTATGATTGACAGGGTTAGAAGGTGGCAGCTAGGGGATTTCCCCTAGCCCACTGCCACACACACCAACCTCCACCTTGCTACAACCTCATTTCAGACAACTATAGACAGCAATAAGGTCACTCCTGAGCCTCCTCTTGTCCAGGCTAAGCAACCCCAGCTTTCTTGGTTGTTCCTTGTAAGATTTGTTCTCCAGACCCTTCATCAGCTCCATTGCCCTTCTCTGGACACACTCCAGCACCTCTATGGCTCTCTCTTTTAGTGAGGGGGCAGAACTGAACACAGGATTCAAGGTGTGGCCACACCAGTGCTGAGTACAGGGGGACAATCACTGGTCCTGCTGACCTGCTGACCACACTATTTCTGATACGGGCCAGGACTGCCGGATTCCAGGGCAAAGTGACACAGCAGTTTTGCTGGACAAGAATTCCATTTGGAAAAAGGAGCACAGTCCCAGCCCCCGCCAAGGGTGAGTGCAGCGTGGTCCTCCCTCCTCCCCCAGGGCCATGGGGAGAGGGGTCCAACTGAGGACAGGCTGCAGAAGACAGGAGCAGAAGGGCTGTGCTTCAAGCAGTGGTCATGACAGTGGTGGCAGGTTCAGCTTTTCCCTCTTTATTTCACCTACGCAGTCCAGCCATTTGAAATGGTGCTGCTGTGACCTCAGCTGTGTCTTTGCTGGCACTGCCATCCCTTCACCAGCTATTCAAACTTCTCATGCCTTCTCTCTCTGGCCTTGTGTACATCTAGTCCCACCTGACTCAGCTCCCCTGCACAGTCCCACCTTCTCAGAGCTGATCCCAACTTCTGTGACAGACAACACAGCAACACTTTAGTTAGTTCTACGGGGGAGGAGGACAACTGACCTTTGCACTGCCTTCCCTCCTTTCTGTCATTCCTAGCTTCCTGAGACTTCCAAGGACTGTCAGAATCCTTGTTACACCTTGAGGCTGCCCTAGAGTGTGGGACATACAAGAACAAACATGCTCTTTTTCTAGTATGACAATGCTCTAAAGACACCAAATCAGAGCATCTTTAGGGCAGAGGCTACAACAAGCCAAGTGCTTTATTAACTCCATCAAGTAATGGCACAGACTGCCAAGGATGGAAAGTCTCCATCCTTGGAGGTGTTCAAGATCCAGCTGGTGAAACCACAAGGCACCTGGTCTCACAGGAGGTTGGATCAGAGTTTTTCTGTGCTCCTGTCCAAGGAAAGTTATCCTACAGTCCTGTGAATTAGGATTTTAATTGTGCCAAGTTACGTTTCAGCAGTATGTGTATGTGTAACTGTGGGATCAGAAAAATCCAGAAGGGGAAATAGCTGGGAAGAGTAACCTTTTCACTACTTCTCATTTTGCTGGGATAAAGTTGCAGAAAAACATGAAAGGATGAGGATCTGTAAAATTACGTACACCCACATAGCATTCTGCAAGAATGAAAATAAAATGAAAGTAAATAAAGCAACAACAAAGTGCTTGACAAATGCAAATTCTTAATTACTCAAATTTATTGGTAGGAATAGCAGAGATTCAGCACTCTTGCCATATTACTTGATGGACTGGAGAGAGGAACACTTCTTGGAATTATTACCTCAGTAAGATTCAGTAGGTATGTGACTGACTGGCTGTTTTAGTGTATCCATCAACAGGGGTAACAACTAATGAAACCAGATAAAAATCAGACTACTTCCTTTGGAAGCAGCATTCTTTAGGAATATTTATTATTGGTTTCTGGTGATTCTTTATATGTGGTACATTTTAGTTAAATGTCTTAATCTTTTAAAAAGATTGATCTCCAGGTATTAACAAGTTCTCCTTTCAAAGTGTAAAGTGCCTTTCCATGTTATCTTTTTTTCATGTGTCACTCTGTTTTGCAGGCCTTGTTGGCAAGACATAACTGCAATTCTGCAAGTGAATGAGAGGAGGGATTGTTGTTAAGCCAAGTCCAAAAGCTAGTGTACTGAAGGAATTAAAGATGAAATACATAGCATTTTGGGGCAAGAAAATCACACCTGCTAGTCATACTTTGCAAATAGGTGAACTCTTTGGGTGATTAATGAAAGTTACTGTCAGGTTCAAGGCTTTATTAAATTATTATTTATTATATTAGTTCTGAATTACTGAAATAGTAGCAGGAGACATGATTAACAGGACGACTCGTGCTTAGGAAAGTGTCACCTAATGAGGTCATTATGTCAGCATCATCAGCAGTGTTCAAGATAAAGAAGGATCCATGGAAAGTGGAATTATTTCCATGGCTAATCCTGATAGATTCCAGAGGTCAGATTTGATGATTAGAGAAGTCATGTCCCACATACAGGCTGAGAACATGCTAATGGTTAATAAAGGATTATCTGAATGAACATTGAATTTTGAAAAGAAATATGGAAGCCAGACTGTATGGGCAAAAGTACTGGACCAAATTCAGCTCTTTTTGCTGACTAGGATGTTAACTTCTCTTGACTTGGTCCTTTTAACTTATCTCAGAGCATGTTCAACTAGCTCCCACGCTAAACAACTGATGCAGGACTTGGGTGGGAATTTTACTTTGTTTGAGACTTTTGCTGCAGGTGCACAAACTGCTCTGGCAAACACGGATCTTCTGATTTCTACACACATTTGTACCAAACTACAGAGCTGGAGCCTCACCCTGCTCTACACTTAGGACAGTGAGCAGGGGAATAGGATAAATAATGTGCTTGTCCTGGTGTACAAGCAGCCAGGATTTGGTTCCTCCTACACTGGGATTAATGAACATGCCTATCATAGCCTGGAAAGTATTTAACTGCCATGCCAACAGAAGCAAGAGCTATCCTCAGTGATAAGAACTACTTAGCAGACAGATATAATGCCTGTGTTGGAGTAAAAGCAAGTAAATCCCACCATAATGTACCCCTGTACATACTGTGAAATCCTTCTCAAGGAAGCATAGCCTAGGTAACAGGGTTTAAATCCAGTTGAGATGACTGGGACTGCTTTTCAGCTTTCTCTGACTCAGTAACCTAGCAGAGGAGAACTGGAGACAAAGTACCAGAAGGGTAGGAGACATGCAAAATATTTTACAACATCACTTGAAGACTGACTCGCACCCATTAAAATGTATTGCCTGACAACTAATTTCCATAGGGCAGTAAACTACTTCCTATTGCCCTATGGAAAGCCTGCCACATAGTGCCAGTCTTCCTGCTTGCTGAGTCCCGTCCTTCCTTGGACAAGCACAGACTGCATTTGCAGTTTGAAATTCAACTCCCTCCACCTCAACCTTTCCAAAGAATTTACCAGAAGGAAAAACGGACAGCAAAGCTAACGTTACTGAAGGGAAAGTGTTCTTTCAAAGTCTGTGAAATGCACAAAGACTTTTCAAATTTTACATCTAAGACTTCTAGTAAAGAGTGGAAATCCATCATACAATAAACATAGCCTACCTTG
The DNA here is from genome assembly GCA_013400735.1 of Pomatostomus ruficeps. Classification (NCBI taxonomy): domain Eukaryota; kingdom Metazoa; phylum Chordata; class Aves; order Passeriformes; family Timaliidae; genus Pomatostomus; species Pomatostomus ruficeps. Next base: position 14,838 of record VYZT01060355.1, on the reverse strand, counting down.
TGCTTGAATCCCTCTGAATTTGAATCTCAGTCCTTTTGAAACTGTAAGGAAGAGCAGATGGGTTGGTGCAAGATGCAACCTCAGTACTGTGGTCCAGGAGCAAAGAAACCACAAGTCGTCTTCAGTACAGCATCTGCCATTCAGTGGGTGTCAGCTATTTAGTGCTTTGTAGATTAAAAGAGAGGTGATTCTTCTGTTCTTCAAAATACCATGAGTGGTCAATACAATAGCTGCACATGGGATTTTTGTTTACTCCAGATGAGGGTCTCCTGTATGGTAAAAATCTGCCATGTGTCCAAGCCATGTCCCATGACAAGACAGCAACTTGTGCATTCACACTGAATTGAGAGTGTACAAAAGAGTGTACAAAATCTGTACTGAAAGCAGTTCAAAGAATTTGGTGGATGAGAGGCTGGACATCACCCAGCAATGTGCACTTGCAGCCCAGAAAGCCATCTGTGTCCTGGGCTACATCAAAGGCACTGTGGCCAGAAGGGCCATGGAAGTGATTCTGCTCTTCTGCTCTGCTCTGGTGAGACCCCACCTGCAGTGCTACATCCAGCTCTGGGGTCCCCAGCACAGGAAGGACATTGATCTGCTGGAATATTTCCAGAGGAGAGACACCAAGAGGTTTAAAGGGATGGAGCACCTCTCGTACAAGGAAAGGCTAAGAGAATTGGGTTTGCTCACCTTGGAAAAGAGATGGCTTGGGGTGACCTAACTGCAGCCTTCAGGTACCTGAAGGGATGCTGCAAGAAAGATGGAGGGGACTTTTTACAAGAGCATGTAGTTACAGGAAAAGGGAGAATGGATTCAAACTAAAAGAGCGGTTCAGATTAGATATTGGGAGGGGTTTTGCTGTGAGAGTGGTGAGGCACTGGAACAGGTTGCCCAGAGAAGTTGTGGGTGCCCCATCCCTGGAAGTGTTCAGGACGAGGTTGGATGGGACCCTGAGCAACCTCGTCTAGTTGAAGGTGTCCCTGCGCATGTCAGTACTGCTGGAACTAGATCATCTTTAAAGTCTCTTCCAACCCAAACCATTCTGTGATTCTATGAAAAATACCATAATTGATTATGGTATTTCCATGTGCTGGAAAAGCTGCTGGATTACGAGTCCCTATGGGTGACATATATCCCTGTATACAGGGATGAGTACAAGAGTCATTGGCAGGAGTCACAGTCCAGTCGTTTTACTTAAAATAAAAGAATTGTACAAGTAAAATAAAATCTATGTGCCTGTCCTTCCCAAGGGCCTGGATTTCAGACAGAGAGAGACATTGTCTTCTTGTTTTGTAGGCTATTTCAAGGCTACAGTACCCAGGCAAAGGGTTTACACTGAGTAGCTGGACATGAGCTCTGGAGCTGTGTCCAAAGGTAATGCAGCAGTAATCTGCGCACAGAGCATGATAGAAAACTTGGTAGGCCCCTTACAAGCTGTAAGGTTATGTCACAGTAAGCAGTGCAAGCAGCTGCAGTAGCTTTCTGAAAGGTCTGGAGGGTTTAATACGTTATAGCAACAAAACACACCCAGAAAATGTCAGTGTGACAATTTTGTAGGCTTTCAGTGTAAAGCCTGGAGACCCCCTAAGCATACTCTGGAAGCCAAACTGTATTTTTTTTTTTACAATCCCTGCCATGTGCCTGAAGGTCAGCAGTGCTGATGCTTCTGACACAGAGAGCTCTTCAGGAGTCTCTTGTGATGCTTTGGGATGATTTTGCAGCAGGTGAAAAGGTTTCTTCAGCACAAGGAATTGTCTATGTACAGCAAAAATTAATTATGAGAAATGACAGCTAAATGGGATGGAAAATATAGGTTTACAGCCATCACTGCTGTCCTGAAATTTTCCTACTCCCCAAACCCTGCCTAACTGTGTGTGTTTTGCCCATTTCTAATGCTCCTGTGCCATCTTCTTTCCCTTCTTCCACCATTTCGCTGCTTTTTGCAACACACAGCATAGTATCAACAAGCTCCATTTGGCTTCTGCAAAGGAAGAAAACCTAAGCTTTGACTTTCTTCCTTTACCTTGTGACTTTGCCTGAGTGCGCTGGTTAAAAAAGAATCATGATTGGCATTCATGGCAGGAGCAGAACTGATGCAAGATAAATCAATAGGAACATGGGCTAAACCAGCTTCAGTACATCTATCATAGTAATTTACCTAAGTTTAAATCAATTTCATTAAACTGACTCACTTTTCTGGTTGAGACAAGGCTTTACAGTGTGCCAACTTTAATCCATTGACTGGATTAAAATAATAAAAAAAGGATGGCCGGTGACTTTCAGGTTCAAGATGATGAGTAACTGGTAGTGTCACGGAGAAGGAGACATATAAAAGTATCTGGATGTGCTCTTAAAAGAAGAAAATTAATCAGAGCGAAGAAATTTCCCTTAGAGTGCACTGTTGTGTAGTAAACAAGGCCTGAATTGTTAATCCTGTGCATTATCAATATCCCTGTAACCCTTGCCTCTGGTGGATGATCACCTCCTAGCAGAGCAAAAAGCCTTGCCTGCTGGTGGAGGCAGCATAGCTGATCATTGCATATTAATAGCTGGCCACTTTACAAAGTAAAACTTACTGGTTTAAATCACTTTCCCCTTTAAACCACTTGCGTTTAGGGTATGTCTCACCCCTGGCAAAGGTGGAATAATACAGCTATGAGTTTTACTTAAAATTTTGTATCAGTTTGAGCACCTGGAGAGTTAGTTCAGCTTGGATTGCTTGGAGTATTACTGAGAACTTCCAAAGTTGTAGTTTGAGTCTCCTAAACTCTCTATGCCAATCTAGACTTTGCTGCCTCTCTGCAATACTTTCAAGTAGACTGTTACGTACAATCACTGTGTCATGGGATATTTTGGGACACAACACCAGAGATCTCTGGCTGAAATGCTCCCAGGCATGGTAGGCTACAAAGCCCTGCCCTTTCCATGGAGAACATTTTGTTTATGGCCAGGGTAATTTTTACCAAACCCAGTTTTGTCGAGCTTGTCAGTTGCAATAAGACAAAGAATGACTTTATGAGAGACCTCTTCATCATCCTTCCTTTCCAGTTGACAGATGACCTCCAAGCAAACATCATTTTCAAGCCCCTCCACTACTGCAAAGTTGACTTATTGTCATGTCATTATTGCTGGCAGTTCCTATGCCTGCGCTGTGACCACTCAGGGGCTTACATCAGACATTGAGGTGATGTTACCAGCTTAAAATTTTCCCCGTAGAAGGATTAGGAATTTTATGTATAGATGACATAATGATACAAACCTATTTGCTTTATTACTCCCCAGCTCTCAAAATAACATCTCCTTCTCTAGTGCACAATCCACTTTGAAAGCACAGATAATTTGTATGAACCTGAGAGAATATGTTACATAGATGTGTCTTTCTGTTGCTTGTCTTCCCTTCCTCCCTTGCCCCAAAACCATGAGGGGAATTTAAGTGCCTTGATGATTGATGTTTCTTTTAAAGCAAACTATTGAAGATGGTTTACACGCAGTTTCTCATTCTGGGTGAGACTTAATTAATTTCAACAATATCTGATTTCCCAGAAAAAAACCCCAAACTATTCTAAACTCAATGATAACAAGTCTTAAAAAAATTTCAAAATCAGGCTTTTCTCTCTGAGAACATAGATTTCACTTTAGCCCACAAATGTTCTTATACAACTACTTCTGTATTTCTGATTGCTGATTTTATTTGGTCCACTTCTTCCTGTCTGGTTTCTGATTTCTTTTTCTTCTCCAGAGTCTGTCTGATGTCTAAGGAGCAAATCACGGCAAATAGCTCCTGTCTTGTTTAGCTAATTGCTACACTGACACTATGAGCAACAGCAAAATAAATACGATGGGAATTTGAGCAACAATAATGTGAAATGCTTGGTACAACAGGCATAAAAGGAAAAAGACAAGACTAGGAAACCATCAGTGTTGCACTCAAGTCCCTCCTATCATGTTTAACATTTCTTCCTCCTTGTAACAGAACTGATCATCACAGTGCTTCCTCAGGACTGCCTGCTATCTTGTATGCCACAAGTAAGTGTATTTTGTTAGACTCCTTAATTACTGGCTACTACTATTGCAATCGTAGCGTGATGCATTTATCCACCCTCTTCTAGGAAATATTTCTCTTATGTCCTATTTGCTTCTCTTACCCTTCTTGGCAATGTGTTGTTTAGGATAAAATGGTTCTGTCTGTCATAGCAAAGTCCCATGTAACTGCTGCCAGCCTGAGTTTTGTGTGGAATGCATTTTAAAGGTTCACCAAGCTTTTGCCTTGACTTGCAAAAAATGAAAGGTTCACACCAAATGTTTTCTATTATCACAAAACAATCTTCAAACATATTTGGAGCTCCATCTCTTGTACCAGTCTGCATAGTTAGGGCACAGGCTCAGATATTAGGACTCTTGGCAATAGCTAGGAAAATACATCTGCAGTGTTGTTCAGCTGGGGTCTAAGAGTTCACACTGGTAAATGCAACCCCAAATCTGGGTATACTGGACTGGTAAGCTCAATTGCATTGAAAAGTTTCTTTTCAGATTAGGGAGGGGCTACTAAAAGTTGGGCCATGATTTTGTGGCTTTGTAGATAAGGTCCTTGGTGGCACCACCAGCCTGAAGAGTTGGTGGCCTCCCTTTCCTCTTCCTCACCACCCCGTCTCTTCCTACTGTTCCGCTCAAACAGATTTCTGCCTGAGGCACTGTTGTTCCCACAACACTGTGAATGTGATGAAGGAATCAGACCTGCTCCAACAGTGTTTTTAGTTGGTCATTTTTAAGCTGGGCCAGCTCTGTGCTAGGTTTGCATGAAGGTCTGGTGTGTGGCGAGAGCTGGGCAAGCAGCGGCAGTGGGGCAGCAGCCCCTTAGCACTGCTGATAGTGCTGCAGTGTGAAGACTCTGTGTCACAAAACCACAGCTGGGGAGAGGACTGCCAAAGGGCTGGGTGCCACTAGACTGCCATGGGAGCCCCCATCACTTGTGGTTTTCAGGTTTCTACTCATTCAGTTGACAGAGAGTGGCGCTAAATTAAATACTTGACTATTAAGGTCAATTAAGTGACCTCATTTGCAGAAGTGTAGCTCCTATGTGTGTCACATTCAAGGTTAGAAGCCAAATTTCTGGAGTTGCTTTCGTAACACACGAGGCCAGGTTTGCCTTCTTGCAGAATGACACCTGGCAAAAAGGGGCTTTGTGCCTGCCTCAGGAAAATCCTGTCTGCTGCCTGAGGTTTGAGTAAGGAGATTATCTCTGCTTCCTCACCTGTAAAAAGATAATTACACTGCCCAACTTTCTAAAGAACCTTTGCATCTCCAGATAAAATATACTACAGAGAGGCTATACTACATGAATTATTCAAGCTAAATTAAATTAATGAAGACTGTGGAAACTCAGTTGCTTTTGTTTCTTTTTTTAATGCGCTAGGTTCAGATTCTGCAGTGGCCTTTGTGGTCTCAAAATATTCTGAAAGCAGAGCACTGCTAGTTCACAACTCTGCTGAAAATATTTTCTTCATTGTCTGAAAATATATTAATTTAATTATTGACACGTCCATTTGTGAGAGAGCTATTGAAGCGTGACCAGCTCACCACGGTGTTTTCTCTAACCATAGAATGCCACAGGGAGTCAAAAATGAAAAGTCAATGCAATCTCTGTGAGACAGTGAGATGGATTTTTGAGGAATTACAGGCTGGTTTATAAGGAAAAAAATTATCATTTGGACAGCAATGCAGGATTATAAGCACAGGTCTTGCAGTGTCCAGGAAGAACCTAGACAGAACACGTAGGGTGCCTTAAATCCTTTGCACCAGTGCTTTTGGGTTAGCGGGGCTACCATTCCTGCTGTGGGCCTCTCTAAGATTCCCTCTCCCTTTCTCTGTGCCCAAGATGCTAGGAGATACCTCCTGCATGAAATTCTGCACTTCTCACCCCAGAATTTGGGATGTGAAGCTGCCAGCATTAGTCTTCTGGCAGCCTGTAACAGCAGCTTAACTGAAATAAAATTATTATTTATTTTGCCAAAAAGTTGCACAGCTGTTAGTAGAACAGATTTAAGAGAGGTGCCTTTCACAATATATTTGCACTCATATTTAATTTTCATTGATGAAGCATAGGCAGACATGGCGTTTTCCCCCAACATGGAGAACTGGAAGCTGGCTATCAGGCTTGCAGCCTGTTTCCTATGATTAATTTTTTTTTTTTTTCAAACATATCTTTAGCCTGTCAGCTTTTCCTAGCTCGCATAATTCCCTGTCCTTTTTTGGAATCTTGGAGGTGTTAGGGGCTCCTTTGAAAGCAGGCTTGGCTACTGGAGGACTCTCCCAGTGGGCTGGGTAGACACAAGACATTGTTATCCTCACTCCTTTGAAGCTGAGTACCTGAGCCTGGCTTAACCAGGTCATTATTTTACTTTTCCTTACTCAGATCTATAAAAATCCCATTATTGCCTGCTTTCAATTAACTCTATGAATTCAGGCCAGCATCAGCAGGAAATGTGGGGAGGGGGCAGGAGAAGCAATACAGCATTAATGAAAGGGTTGTGCAGGCATTTGCCCAGTTTGCCTCACTTTGTTACCACAGAATTCCACGTGATCCTGAAAACAGGGATTTTTGCCTAGAGCCTATAATAAACAACCTGTCATCGCAGTGTTTCTGTTTATTTAAATTAACAAAGGGATAATTTCTGTCTGGCATGCTGCAGAGCAGAACGGCGGGAGGGGAGTAGGCTTTGCCATGGCACCCATTTCCTGCTGCTTAGATGAGGCTGGACTGAGTCCCAGTGCCAGGCAGCCCCTGCTGTCCCCTAAACTGTGCCTGAGGCTGTGGGCATGGCTTGAAGAAGGCCTCTGTCCCCGGGAAGGGCAGGGGTTTTGTACTGCAAAGTACCTGCCTACCTAGCAGCCAGGCCAACAGGTTTATTTTTCCCAGAGGCAGATCTCAGACCCAGATACACACTGCACTGATGGAAGGGACAGAGGGATGGAGGGAGCATCACCTTCTCAAGGTGAGGTTGTGGCAGCTGCCAAGAGCATCCACTTCTTCTGCTTCACTGGCATGGAAATAGAGGTGAATGCAGCCTACCGAAAATCTGAAGGGAAAGGATGAGGTTCAGGGAGACCCAGCCATCTATTCTCGCTGCCTTCTCCTCTTCCTTTCTGGGTGTGCTTCAGGCTAAAAGCAACTGCGGTTTGGAGTAACTTTTCTGAACCCCTAGAAAGAGTCAGACTGCCAAGGAGGACTGCCTTGTAGAGCCCAGCTTAGGCAGGTCTGCTGTGTTTCCATGGCAGAGTAAATGGGGCTGTGGCCCAGCGGTGGTAGGACTAAAGACTGTCCTGTGAAAAGGAGCCATGTCTTCCCCTGTAAAGGGATTCACAGCACCTCCTCACAGGATACAGCTCCTGTGTCTGAGGCCAGGCTGTGCCCTGACTCCCAGCATTTGGTGCCGGCTGCTAGCTACGAGGGTGCATGGGCTGTGGTGTGGCTCTCTAGCTGCTGAATGCCTGCAGGGGAACTTTTACATTAGGGTGCAATTAGAGTACATGTTTTCCTGTGGTCTGGTCCGTGGTGGACATCTCTGAACCTGCCCAACACCTCAGCCACACACAGAGAACCAGAACACAAAGGCATTACATTTTGGGAAACACCATGAATTTTTATTTTTTCCCCACGAAAATAATTCCCAATCATTGGGGATGTATCTATAAAATCCATCAGATATTTCAACTTTGAGGTGAAATATTAACAAAGTGGTGAGTGCAATGGATGTTCTTGGTTAATTACCTGGTAAAGTAAGGGTGTTTTTTACTCTCCTTGTTTCCTATGCAGCGAGCACAACAGAGTACATGAGTTCCTCACAGTTATTATTTGATCGTGTCCAAAAATAGATTCCTGCATATTTCATCCACCGGAAAACTTGCAGAGAGAGAAAACACATACTTTTCTTTCCCCTGCCAGTTGTGCCTGAAGCAATGTCGCACTCTGAGCAACTACTGGACAGTTTTCATACTTTCTCCCACTTCACAAGGAGTTGGCTACACAGATGTCAGGGCCCTGAGGGCACCAAGGGCCTTCCTGCTCCTGCCCAGCCTTTACTGGATGCACCTGGGGCCAGGAGCCCCATTTCAGCCCAGCCTAGAGTCAGTCCCTGTCCCACTGACACCACAGCAGTGCTGGCTATGCGTTGAGATCCCTTGGTTGTACATCATAGCCTTGTCTCTTGTCCTGTCTCCTGTCTCCTCTCCTTCAGCTCCTGATGGGAGCTCCTGGATGGTCCTTGGTGCTTATTCTTCACTTCCTATGTCAGGGGCCATTAGTGGACTCTGTTACTGCCATTGTCTCTGCCCACCATGGCCAGACCCTGTGGGCAACATCCACTAGCGAGGGCATGGCCTGTGCTGGAGTCACCCTCAGGTCTCAGCTCATGCCCCTTTGGGAAGAGCTGTCCCTCACTGAGGAAACCAGCCCTGACAATACAAGGGTGGAAAAGTGATGGCAATGAATCACCTTCATCTTGCAGTATTTCTGTGTGCAAGCAGTAAGGAGCATTACTGACTCTGCGCTAAGTGGACAGAAAACATCCGCGGCCTGAGTCATGTGCATTGTGGTGGCTTTGCACAGGAGCAAGAGGGAAGGGATGGAGCTCAGACTCCAAGGTCTTCCTGTTTTAGAGCCACCTAAAAGTCTTTAAAGCACCCATTTAGCTATCTGTAATTATATATAGCATTATATAGCTTCCTAGTTATCTCTCTCGTGAAAATGCCTGGTTTTTAGCAAATAAAAATCCTCTCAAGCGTTTCCTCACTTGGCACAGGCTTCATTCCCCTGGCCATCCCAAATGATCCTCTCCAGTTTGTCAACCTCTCTCTCATACTGGGGGACACAGTGCTCCAGCCATGGCCTTCCCATTGCCCATCCATGAGGAGATGCTGCTCCCACCAGCCTGTGGTTTCCCCCTGTATAGCACAGCCCAGCCCAGCTGCCAACAAGTCTGGATCAGCCAGGCACAATGAGATGTTCCTGTTTTCTCTGCCCATTCACACCCTCTCCTCTGAACTGTCTCCAGCTGATTCCATCTTTCCTGAGGATACTTAAAAATAACAGCAATGCCCACCTGAGGGGCAGATGTGCATCTCTGTGAGCTGATCCCAAAATGGACACAAAGCTAAAAGCCAGGTTGCAGAATACAAACAAGATAGTTACAGTGATGACAGATCTTGTGACAAGTAACCTTGTTGTTTCTCATTTTTCCCAAATATAGAAACGCTGACATTTCTATCTTTTCTTTAAAAAAGAGTTGCATATCTTATGAACAGGAGAGCTGAAGACAGACCTCCATACCCTTCTTACATTTTATTACTTGTCAAAATAGCATTTGGTAGAAGCAAGACTGTGACAGAACATAGGTTTTTATAAATATTGCCTAAACTGCACCCCTAACTTCCTGTCCTTTCTTTCAGCCTCCTTTCTATTTCTCATTCTCTTCCTTTCATCATTGTGATTTCCTTCTGACTCTTTCTTTTATTTCTCAAAATCACTGGTCTTTCTCCTGGTTAATTTAAGCTTCTGAAATAGCTATGAAAAAGCTTATTTTCCCAAAGAAAAAAATAAAATGCTGACATCAGACAATAAATCACTTCTAAGAATACTACTACTAGGATTTCATATTCAGCAATAAAAGGCAAAGGGCAAAAAGAAGTTAGCTATTTAAAAGTTATTAATAGAAGTGTGGTTTAAAAAAATCTTATTGTAAAATACATAAGCACATATAAATATATATATACATATATAAAAGAACAGGTAGTTGTAGAATATCTACTAACTCTAACTGGGAAACAGACATCAAGAGCATCAGATTCTTAGTCTAGTTCTTTTTTCTCCTTAGATGAGATATTTTTTTTCTTCAAAAAGTAATTATCAAGCACAAAGCAGATATACAATTTGTCTTTGATTGCCCACAGATTTTCCCACTGATATTGAATCAGAGAATATCCAGAGGAATAAATTGAGACTATGCACTGGAATGTGGGAAAACAAAGAGAGAGCAATTATGACTGAAATGTTAGGGCTTATGTTTTATATTTGCAAAATCTTGTATTTTCCAAGTTTTACTCCAAGGGTGAGATTCTCGTGACTTAACCATAACCATGAAGGGCTGTCTCAGTTTCTGCAGAGTGAGAAACCAGTCACCCAGGTGCTGGTCCAAGATGTTTTGTGCCATGGCTCTCAGCCTTGTGGAGACGTTTTGTGTGCCTGAAATAGCATGAGTTACTCTGTTTAGGCAGTGGAATTGCAAAAATGTCAATGTCAGCCACACACACTCCCTGTGTCAAAAAGGACTGATAAAGACCAGAAACTTGCAGACTTGTATCTCTCATCTTACTTTCTGTATCAACAAATTATGTCAGTAGAGCCATGAAGTGCAAAATGAGATGGATGCATTAGAGATAAGAATGTGAAAGGCTGTCCCAGCAAATGTGCACAGCCAAGAACAGGTTCTAACCTCAGCCCAGCGCCCCTCTGAAGAAGGGGAAGGTCACACTGTTCCTACAGTAGCATTAGCCATGCCAGCCTGTTAAGCACTACACAAACCCCAGAGAAGCAGGTCAGCACAACAAGGAAATGCAACCCAGATACCTTGTTTATCTGCCAGGGAGTGAGAAAAGATGCTGCTGTTGGTTTCAAATTAAAATACGTTTTGGTACTCCATTGCTCTCTGGAGAGTTTATTGTATTCATCCATCATTATTGGTTAGCTGCATGTCCTGACATATATCATGTGTGCTTTAGAAAGCTGAGATTCTCAGCATTTCCCAAATTCCTAACATTTAAAACTATCTGATCTCCCATGGGACATCTGGATTTGCAGTGCTTTTCAGCAGTCACATGTATTCCTCCTCAGCATCTCATGTAATACTGAGAGGATAAGCTACCATAATGAAATGAAATGTTAGCATGCATTAAGAAATCACAGGAAGATGGGGCTTTCTTGACTGACACTTACCTGCTTGATTTTGGAATCCCACAACTTCAAAGAGACAGAGTGGGAATGAAAAACTGGAAACATCCTTTTCTGCAAAAGGAAGAGACATGCCTAAATTTCATGAGCCATTACAGTCCAGATTGTGAATGCTAACGGAAACAAAGGATGTGCAGTCTGCTAATTACAGATTTACTGACACAACACTCTTAGCTGGGAATACTTACATCACCAACAGATTAATGCTGTCTTTAGCAATCTAACTTACCACCTGCCAATTTTTGCTATAATCGGCTAAACCCAGCGGTTCTGTGTCCAAAGGTTTGCCTGCCTTATGTGGCTGCTTGCTGGATGGGTAACTCAGGAGTGGGAAGAAAGTAGAGGAGAAAGGGAATTTTCAAGGGTTCTGCTCAAGAATGGATTTATCCATGATACCAAACCCCACAGTAATCTGCCTTGCCCCCAGTGTGTCTTTACTCGGTTCAGGTCCAGGTGCTATATGGAGCCCAACTAAGGCAGAACAGGACTCTTGCCCTACCACGTTCACCACCCTTGGTTTAGGCTGTTGTATTCTTCGAAAAGCCTTAGCATCTACCATCAGAGAAACTAGACAATCCACTTTCTCTGGCATAACCTCACAAAGAAAAAGCAAATAAAATCCAGACACCCACGGGCAGAGATGCATCTCACTCCTTGCCCATCTCAGTGAAGCCTAATGGAGTGTGGCCACAGGTGGAAAGAAGTTATGGAGGCACTTTTGTTCTGTTTACACTCTGGCAAACTTAGTTTTCCTTCCTTCTATGTAACTTCACTTGTGAGTTGTTAAATCTTCCCTGGCAGCTATTTGGGGGGTGGGGGTTAGGGGATGGAGGGCTGCTGACACTTGAAGTGGGATGGTGCATCCTGCCTAGGGGAGGGCTCAATGCTAAAGGCAGCACATCTTGCACAGCCCAGCACTGAAACAGAGGCAGCAGAAATTAGTTTCACACTGAAGAAGAAATGATGAGTGCCTGAAATTTAAACTTTACTTTGGCCAAAAATGTTTCTGTAGTTTTGCTGGCTCACCTCCATACCACAGGATGTACAGTGACAGTAGTGCCTGGGGCTGCCAGCCATGCAAATCTTACAATGTCAGAATTTGCCTTCCCAGGATAGGAAACTAGTATTTCTTCTGTTCAAAACACTATGTGACTATTTTTAACAGTTTTATTTCCTTTGTCTTTACTTCCTCTGAGTGCCTACAATACAGGATGGTAAACAAAGGTTTCTTCATACCTTCTTTATAATAAGGTATTGTGCTGACAATACATTGCATTTATCTTCAGGCTTCACTGGGGTGCTTCAGGAGTTAACCAACCTCCTCCATACTGCACCTTCTTTCTTTAGTTTTAACATATTTTGGGAATGATCAATGTTTGTTACTCCTCTCACTCTTTTTTTCTCATCTTCTGAATGTGCAACCCTCTTTTTTCTTTTTTAATCATTTTGCATTTGTCTCTTGAGAAGATAAAAAAATCTATGGGTTGGTGAAGCAGGAGGTTCTTTTTTGAACAGTTTTGAGAGGTGAGTATGACATAAGTGAAATAATTATTTTCACAAGTAAAATTAGCTCAGTTCTGTCTGATTACTTTTTGGAAGCTACATTTCAATACAGCTCTGATCAGATCAACCGTTTTCCATTGCAGTATTTTTGCCTGTGTGTTATTTTAAGCTTACCATTACCATGGGACTTGAATTCATTTGGAACTCATTAATAATCAGTATCATTCCCTTTCATTAGAAATCTTTTATTGGAGTAACTGCTTGTTGTGACAATTCCCACGAAGTCACCATCGTTGTAGAGATGCAGCTGTTGACGATGAAATAAAATGTAACTTTATATTAAACTAATATTCCCTAAAATAATAAAATGACTTAACATAGTTAATAGGAGATCAGAAGGATGAAAGATACAGATAGGATCATTTTCTTGGCTATCAGAATTTCCTTTTTTTAGTGTGACACAGTAGAGGGATTTTATGTTGCATATATATGCATCTGTCCCTGCACAGTGTATTTTTTTTTTTTGCCATGTATAATGGAACTCACAACATGAAATGCTGACAAAGCTGATGAAGACAGCATCCTTTCCAACAATAACACAATGGCTTGGTAGTTCATCATGTCTGAAGTGAAGATTTTGTAATCAAAGGCGTTGAAATCTTGTGAAAGAGAGGGTTAATTAAAAAAAAAAAAAAAGAGAATTTCCTTCTTAGAGCACGGATTGCAATCTCTGTTTTTCTCTAAATTTTCACTGAGCAAGCATATCTGTATTTTGACCACCTTTACAAGGTAGTGTTTTTGTAGAAATACTAGTACCAGGCTAACAAAGCTGTGAACAAGTATTCATGCGAGGGGTGTCAGTGTGTCACATTTCTCTGAACAATAACAGGCTGCAGAGTGGGAAGAAATTTTGAGCAGCTTTGAAAGAACATGGAACAATTCCATTGTTTTGCATGTCTTCTATGTGTATAACTACTCCGCCATGTCCCAGAAAACTAACACAATAGTTCGGCTAAATTTGGTGAGACTAGGAATTAAGAAAGAGCCTTTTCTACAGCCACACTTCTGCTGATAACTTTTGAATTCTTTTCTGGAAGACAAGGAGGAAAAGAGCAGTTAGCTCAAGTGGGTCTGGAAGCAAATCCCCTTATTTGAAAGAGAATGGGGACAGGAACAAGGACATGTCCTATGAGCAATTAATTGTCTGATTTGCTGTCCAGCCTTGATCCTACGTCATACATGGCAAGTGTCTTGGGGCAAAAGTTTCTTTGAAGTGTGTGCAGTTACTGGTGGCATTTCTGTTGCTACTGTTGCTACAGCCCAGGTCATTTTCTCAAGAAACTCCTGACTGTCTCTAATAGTGCTCGAAGGGCCCACTTTCATATTACTGCCCTCATTTCTTCTACCTCTGTGACTGGATGCAGTAGAAGGCTGCCATTCAGGATGGAATAAGAGGCTGCTATTCCTATTGGCTTTAAATGTTGGCTTGATCCACGGGAAAATAACATCCACTGCAGCAGTGACTGGACTAAAGTGGCAAGGACTCTGTGCCAGGCAGAAGGGCTGCAACTCATCTGCCCAAGGGTAACATGGACAGTTCTCTGCAAAATGGTCATGTAAACCACTCTTTGGCCTGTAGCAATGAGTCTCCTCTTTCTACAGGGTGCATTTTTACTGAGTTCATCTCAAGTAACCAGGAGTTCCAGCTCCTCCCTCTGTACCTGAGTGAAAACCTGGCTGACACCTTGGGTGCGGGCAGCTGCCCTGTGAGAAGCACTGCCAAGAGAATTCAGTCCCATCCCTGATGAGGGTGCCGTGGGACCGCCCTTTGGTTTTCAGCATGAGGAGACAAAGCTCCTGGTAAAGCAAAGAGTTTCCTTAAACTCTTTCACAGCTCAGATGCATTGTGAGGAAAGAGACCTTCATCCTCCTAATGAGCAAATGTGTTCAGAGTAAACGCACTCCTTGAAGAGCGTTAATGCTTTCATCACCACTGGCTAATGAGCCCAAGCTTGCACCTTGTACTAGATACTAATCAGATTCCTCCTTCTGTACTCTCTAAAGCACTGCAATTCGAACTGCCAGCAGGCAGTGATGCTATTTAAAAATAACCGCACATGGGTGTTCTTATTCAATATTTCTGTCACAGGAATTGGCAAAGGTCTAGTCCCAGGCAAGACTGGGGCTCATTTTAATATGCATTGCATTCTTAATTTCTTTTAAAGTTATTATTAACTTATTCCATTTACAAAATCAAATAAAAAGACCTTTAATTGAAGAGTTGCTATTTCTTGTGTAATGTAATTTGATTTTTTTCCCTCCAAATTTCAAAT
>VYZT01060350.1:14869-34245 GCA_013400735.1 Pomatostomus ruficeps | reverse complement strand
ATGTTTAAAATCAAACAGGAATGAAGAACCCACCAGGGGCATACTATGAAAATCATCCACTTGTCTTAACCTTACAGGAGTTTTTATCATCTATTGCTTTTCAGATTTTTCTGAATAGCCAGATAATTTATATAGGACAGATTTGCCACAGTTAAGAATTAAAATAGACATTCACTTCACAGACATGTAAATGAAAGACCACCTGTTCTACTATCTTCACTAGGTATTATTGTGGAAACGGACATTACTTTGTAACATAAATATTCCTAAGCTTTCTCTCTACCACGTGTACTCTGTGAATTCTGTTAGAGCTAAGTGCTGCTTCTACTACTTCAACTTTTTTTGGATAGGTTTATTGGACTGCTGTCCTATGATCTGGTAGGTAGTGCAGAGGGATAGTCTCTGTGATAGCAGGCTGGTTCATAATGTCTTTGCTAATGGTTGCTGTCTCCTGAAGTACAGTAGATGAAGCCAAGGTACAGAGTGTGGCAATCCAGGGAGCTATAGTAATGTTACTAATTAATTGTAGTGTTTTGTGTTAAAGACTTGGTATTAAAATGCTCATTGTAAACTTTGGAGTCTCAGCAATAAAATAAGACTTAGAGCTTTTCAGTATTTTTCTCTCTTCCTGCTATTTTATTTTTTCTACATTTGGAGGGTAGATACTTGTGAATTCCCCCCGTTTTCAACTCAAGCGTACATTAGCAGTAGAGACTGTTAGTTGCAATTGGTCAGAAAGACAAGACCTGAGCCATTTATTTGGGTCATAATTTTGTTTTTCTAGTTTTATTCATTCTTCAATACTTCATTCTTCGCATACTTTGTGTTGAAGAGCAGCTGTGTTCTTTCATATGTGTGAGCTGGGGTAATGGCACTACCATAATCTCAAAAGATTTCTTCATAGTGAGGCAGGTGTGCCAGGGGCAGCTTGCATTTGTCAGGCACGCTGATCAGATTTATCACATCAGGAACACCAAGAGCTTTTAAGATGGTAAGAGTTACTAACACTTGGGAATATCTGTTCCATGAGTAAGAATCATTTGACTTTTTCGTCCTTCCAGTGATCTAAGAAAGACTAGTACATCTCTATTTCTAAAGGCACTCCTACTCACACGCTACACAGGGCACCCTGTTCCTCTCTGACAGTAGAGAGAGAAGTAAACGTCATGAGTCATATGTTGATTATGTGACTACCTTCTAGGTGTACTAGGCACAACTGTAGGACTCACATGAGAAACTACGGAAAAACAGACAAAAACATGGCTGACTGTTATATTTACTCTAAATTCAAGCAAACAGTTTGATAGAATATATGTTTCTGTTTTTCATTTGTAGCATGCTTCTTTTAAATTACCTGGGCAAAACTGGCAGAGACACTCCTTTAATGGCAGCTGCAATTTTCTCTGCGGGTTGGAATGTTTTTGAATCTGTAGAATCTCTGGAGAAGCCACTAAATTGGCTTCTTTTCAACTATTACTTGACCACTTGTCTACAATCCTCTATCAGCAGGTGAGTTGCCTTCTGAACTATTTAGCAAGGTGGAAGGATGCTAAACATGAGATCAACAGCAGGTATAAAAATATTGGCAAAATTAATGCTGTAACAACTCTAGTTGGTCTTTGTGCATTATTTGGTAAGTTTTGAATTGAAAGGATATTTTCAAGAACGTTCATCATCAATGTGACTAAATTTATCTGCTGCTCAAGGGACTCACAACAAGCCCAATATACTTCTGTATTTATGGATGAAGTAAATGGATTTTTTAAATTTTTAGACTTGCACACATTGAGTAGATTTGTATATATAATAATTGTTTTAAGCCAGTGTTAACTGCAAAAGCACAGAAAGGCCTAGTTCATCCCTGGCTTTATAAAGCCACGGTGTATCTTGTATTCCCAAATATTAAGTTATCTTAACTTGAGCATCTTTCTCATGACTTACGCAGATTTTTACCATGTTGCTGGATGTGCCTACATATGGATGAACAATTATTCTGCTCTTGGATTCCAAACAGATTTTTAATATGATAGAAAATTAAAAACAAGCATGTTAGACAGTTACTACTATAAATGTATCTGTAAAGCAGAGAATATCTACATTTGTTTACATAACAAAAAACCAAGCCCTCCAATTCTTCTATCCTTCTTTTTAGGCATCGACAAATGTTGGAGAAATTATTTGATATGGATCTTGTGATGAAGGTATGTGAAAATGTTACTTCTGCTTGAGCTGGATGTTTTTTTCCAAATGCTGACATAGTTCCCTATTTGAATTCTGTACTTCAGGCTAGAACTGTTAGAGAATTTGATAAGCAGTTCACTTCAGTCATGTTTGGCTACCGTTCAATTGATGATTACTATGAAGATGCTAGCCCATGTCGCAAGCTGAAGTCTGTAGGAATTCCAGTGTTATGTCTAAACTCTGTGGATGATGTTTTCTCACCAGCTCATGGTAAGTTTAGGCTTTTTAAAATATATTTATCTTTATATGCAGTCGTTAAGACAGACTACATAGGTTTGAGAATAAACTCAGACCTATGCGTAGAAGTGTATTTAAATGTTACTTGCACGTAGGATCAAAGCTTCCATGGAGGGATCAGTCTTGCAGTTAAGTTTAAGACACATATAAAACAGGTGATGATGGAGAGATTTGGTTAATACAGAATGCAGAATTATATGGGGTGGCCTCATTTGGCATTAGTGGAGTCTTTACAGTAAAAAAAAAAAGAAATATGCACATTTAGGGTGTCGGTTATCTCATTGTAAGGAAGATACCAGATGTAGTGCCCTCTCAGAAACACCTGTTTCTGTTCACCAAATATGAAGAGAACCCATAAAATCCATTCAGATGTCTGGATGCAGACTTTCAGAATTCAAACTGCAAACAAGTGGGGTTTTTTATTACCATTCTTTAAGTCCTTACAAAGAATGTCTGGGAGCTGCTTATGTTTGAGATGACATAAAATCCTCATCTGTTGATCTCAGTGCCACCTCCAGTGCCTGTAAATTAAAAGCAAGGAAAAAATCTAAGTTACATTAGTTACATCTAATCATGTAGGCCAAAGTCTAGGGCAAGGGAAGAGATACACACAAGGTGAGCTCCTAGAAGGAGGCACATTGAAATTAATAAGAAGCAGCAATATCAGCTAAGTAACTGGCTGAAAACTGTTTTCCATTTTCTTTCTATTTCATGCCAAACGTGATCATTATGAACATTGTGCTTTTCCTCTGAAGACCAAAACCCTGTTGCTAACTATCCTCAAAATATATGCTTGTTACTGTGGTCTGTGTATTGGTTATAGCTTCTGAGAAGAGAAGGAGAACAAAAGCTAATGTAGAGGAAAACCACTAAAATGAACAGCTGATTGAAGCAACAGTCTTCAGCAGTGGGCACCTGACACCTTCAGAAATGAAGTTTATACAACTGGTTTATTTCAGGGAGGTTTTCTTCTGCCACCACAAGCAAAGTGAGATTTTTGCAGAATGAGTCATGAAACCAAAGTGAGCAGGCAAACAGATTAGAACAACAAGCAGAAATGAAAGAATTGGAAGAGACTCTTTGTGTGTACTGTTTTTCTGTGTGCAGATGTACAACACATACAGGAACATGCACACACGTTATTATTTATAGTTCCAAGACCAGCTGGACACAAATGTGACATGAAAAGGGCGACTCCAGTAGAGTGCACTAGAAAAAGTCTGATTTCTTCTCCTCTGGAGCAAAAAGCATCCATGCTTTGCATGAACAATATAAAGAGGTGACAGACCCGTAATATGAGGGGGAAAATGGTGACTCTGGATTAGCCAAACTACCTATATCTTGCATTGGCCAAAAGAGAGGCTTAAAAAAAAAAAAAGGTGTGAGTAAACACAGCGATATTATTCTAGAATACTGTATGCACCTTTAAAAATTTGCAGTTCAAGGACTTTCTGAAACAGAGTTAGTCCCTTTGTATTTATTAGCCTCTTTGGAATATTTTTTCCTTTAAATTGGACAGTTGTTCATTCTCTTATAAGCTAATAATGGCCTTAAAATGAGAATGGATGGGCTGTGGCCCTAAAATCTATGTCCAAATATAAAATCTGGCTAGTGATTCTGAAGATAATTTTTTATGGGTCTTATGACCCTGGAGATGACTTTACCCACAGTGCTGTAAGGAGGTCATCTGCTGTGCCATGTTTCTTTCACAGAGTATCTGAGAGAGGGAACAATGGCTTCGCCTCTTTGTTTAGCACTAGCTTAGTTTGTGGTTTCTGTTCTAAAGTTACATAATAACTGTGGCAGGGTCTACCTAGTTAGCGCAGTGACAACAGCAGTAAACCAGTCAGTGTGCCTCAGTCCCTGGAAGATTTGTTAACCTTTTCCAGCCTACTATGACTGGGACTGGGACATTTGTTAACTAGATGAAAGCTAGTGCAGACACTCCATCCTCTTTTTACCTCCAGCTCTCAAGAGCCAGCTATTGATCTGACCCTATGACATTCAATCTGAACACAAGAAAACACTTTTTTTTACTGTGAGAGTGGTCAAATGCTGGCATAGTTTGTGTGGCCTCCATCTATTGAGATCCTCACAACCTTACTGGACACAGCCCTGGAAGACCTGCTGTTGGTAACCCTGCTTGAGCAGGGGGTTGGACTAGATGATCCCAAGAGGTCTCTTGCAGCCTCAGCAGTTCTGTGATGTGTAGTTCAAGTGGTCCAAAGATTGAGTCCCCTAAAGTACAGCTGTAGCAGATCTCTCCATCCTTGAAGCTGGTTTTTAAAAGTAACACAACTCTTGGTGAACAGTGGGATGGCTGGTTGTGTAAAATTAGGTATCAAAACTATTGTGAGGATGCCTTAGAAGTCTTGAAGTGTAGAGAAGGTGAGGTAGAGCACCAGTACTTACGAAACAAGAAGTGCTAAGAGTCTAGTGTAATGACTGTCCATATTCTCTTGAAACTCTGACCCTAACCAGCCTTTCTCCATGAAGCTGTTTGAGTGGTTAGGCATTCATTTATTCCTTGTTCACAGAGTTAATGCTGTTAGCTGCAAATCCTTGTACTTGTGGAGATAAGTTCACCTCAGAAAGGGCCACCAGGACGATGTTGTTTCACAGCTAATAGCACGACTCTGTTTTATCTGTCTGTCCTTGGCTCCATTTTCATTTGTGCTCTGCACCCTCAGTGGGAATCCTTGTCCAGGCAGGAGACACAGAGCACCCCGATTAGCAGCCTGGGATTTGTGTCTACTGCCATTAGTTACTGGAGTTCATTCATCGTGACACTTCTGGGAGCTGTTTTATGTTAGCAAACATAAAGGGCTGGTGTTACTCTTGGAGGTGACTTTATTCTGGCAACTGGCTTGTTTTTTCTGACTTAAAAATGTGTGGACACATGGAAGCCTGTGGCAATCAATGGCAGTTTCCACTCACAACTGTATAATGGATTCAAAGCCACAAAATTCATACACATCCAAACCCCAGCCTTTTATTGACTTTGGGGACTGGTTATTTCATGCCTCATCTCTCCCAGTAATACCTACCAGCTTTTAAGCTACCTTCCAATTCTGTTGTAGATAGCTGTAGTTTCCCAGAGCTGGGAAACTGGCCGAGAAGACTCATCAGGGAGAAAGCCGTGCCAGAATTCCTTTGTTTAAATAGTTTCCATAAAGCCAGGCACATCTATCTTCCTGTAACAGAGCTTGACGGATACGAAACCAAGTCTGCTTTGTCACTACACAGTGTAGACCTAAAGAGACACTTCCCTTAAAAAGTGCAGATGCTGCCTCAGTTGGTTGTTACTACCTGATCACTTCTTCTTATGTGCTTTTTGATACGCTTTGTACTTCCCAGCAGTTATTTTTAAATATATTGTGAAAATGTGCCATTTGATCTCAATCCAGTATTAGGAAGAAGCCATCAATTTGCAGTCCTTCCTTAATGTTGCTGTTTAAAGTTCGCAGAGCTTGGCAGCTGATGTATCTGTAGTTTTATTCTGGAATGCAATTCTCTTATTGCATAATACTGACTAATGAAAACAAATGCTTGCTTCATTGCATGACACTTCTCTCACCATAACTAATTTAAACAAGCCACTGCTTCAGGAAATACGTAATAAAACCAAGTCAAGCCCTTGTATTTTGTAAATATGAAAAATAAGTCAGGAGGATGGAGTGATAGCATTCGTTATCATTGTCACATTTAACTTTCCATCTGAAGTGGCATTTTTCTCTGAAGAGACTTGAAGCAGTGTATTAGGCATCTGACTTGAATTTCACTATACTAATGATTAGCTAATTGCTGCTGGTGAGCATTGTGCCTGAGCTGGAGGCCTGCCCTTGGAGCTAGGTACCATGCCAGCTCCCTGTGACAAATAAGTGCATGTCTGAAGCTCAGTTATATATATTTTATTGAACTCTCTGAAGCTTTTCTGTCCCCCTGAATCCAAACTTGTAGTAATGGCTCATAGGTGTTACTTTGCATCCTATTACGTAAACAGCACAGTTGAATTAAGTTGTCAGGAGCAACCAAATGGCCATGAAATGGCCAGACAGATAACAATTAGGTTAAAAGTTTGAGGAACAGAGAGAAATCAAACAAACAATGGAATGTCTAACAGCAGTGACTTATATATTTTTTCTTTTGTTCTTTAAAAAAAGAATAACTTCTTCTTGGCAAGGAATGTACGACAAATTGGTTTTGAATTAAGTAATTCTGCATAGAGGTATTTACATTGTGGTTCTGTGATCACAAATCACAGGTCTGTGCTTGCTGGATCAAACAGCAGTACAGATTTTGGCCGACAGAAACTTGAGTACAAGGTTACACATGGACAAAAATGAACAGTGGTATCTTTTGGTATGCCACCTTATCTCCTAGAATGAATCACATCCAGTGCTCCATTCATCTGGCCTTTACATTGCAAAATTTGCTCGGTTGCATTGTGGTTTTATTTATTGGATGGCTAACAGTCCCTAGAAACAGCCTTGAGAAAAGTACCACACCACTGCCAAGCATCATTTGCATTTTGGCACTGAGGAGCAACACAACACATTCAATTCTGTTCTGAGAACCTGCAGAGCAAGAAACTCTGCTGGGGAGGAGTTACATGGACAAATAGGAGGAATTTCAGGATGCGGAAGATGACATTTGTAAAGACCTGACCAGCATCCCAGTGCAGGACTGGTAGGCTTCTCGGCAAGAGCTGCTGTAGCTGTTTGGAGGTGGGTAGCACATGGCACCCACTACAGTATTGCCAACCAGTCTGGGAATGAATGACCACCAGCAAACTGGTTTGGGAGCTATGATTACACTGGCAACCTCTGAATGACAGGTATGCAAAGCTCACAGTGAGATTGGCCCGTAAGGCCTTCCCCAGCCAGGCTGGCACAGTAGAGAAGACATTTATTGTGCTCTCCCTTTTAATCCCCCAGCAAAGCAGCTTCTTACCAGGAAAGGACATTGTCCCTAGACACTGACACTAGCCCGCCAAAGTGAATGACTGTCGTGTTTTTGCACAGTCTTAGCCAGTGAAGAGGTACATTCAGGCCAGTTAGCAGCTGATCCTGAATCCATTAGGATTCATGGAGTTCTCATGCAGATCTCTGATTCTTGGAGGCTAAATCTGTTTCTCCTCATATATCCTCCCGATACCCTTGCACAGAAGCCTATTTATTAGTCCCCTCAGTGACCAGGCAGACAGCTGCAGAACAAGTGTGGAAAGTGTGATTCATTGCCTGAAGCAGGCATGGGGTTTGTCTCTGATCCCCACTTCTCTCTTGGGATTCTGTTTAACATGGACCACAGACTACTGGAAGGAAGAGGAGCAGATGGTTTGGTACAGATAACTGGGCAAATTCCTATGCAGTCGGCAGAAGCTGACATGAATCGCAGCCACTCTCTTTGTACATGGCAATGTGTTCATCCACAGAATCCAAGAGCGGTAGATGAGAGATTGCTGAGCAGATTAACTCAGGCAGAACTCCAGACAAGTGCTTGCTGAGTCTGAAAATGATGCATGTGTTGGCCTGCAAGAAATAACACATGGTTTTCTGCATCTCATGTTCTCAGCATGTGCTATTCCCTAGCTTAGGCTTTTACATCATTGACTTTTTAGTCTAGCCTCAGTACTGCTTTAAAAGGCCCAGATCCTGCATACAGTATTTTCAATTTTCCTGCTGAAAAAAGGAAAAGTCAAGGACTTCTTGTAGAGACAGTAAGAAGCATGGTTTCTTCCTCCTAGTAAAGAATCAAAATCACTTAGTAAATACTGGAATCTATAAACTATTTTATAGTTTACTGCAATTTTGAAAGGAGGGAAAGAGTGGAAGAAATTGATAGCACTGAGTAGCAAAGAACCTCACATATTTGGCAAGAGAACCCCCATTGCTCTCTGGAGCTCGGTCTGTGCTCCCCCAGGGCATGGTCAGGTACCTCATGTTAGGGGCGGGGAGCTTGTAACACGCATTCCCAAAAGACACCAACCCAGTGGTGCAGGCTGTTGGTTTTGCTTCCATGCTGAGGCCCTGGAGTGGAACAGAGCATCATTCCAGGCACTGCTGGGAGTGACCTCTGAGGCACAGACTGCACCCCGGCTCCACAGGTCCAGTGCTCCTGCCCTGATCTACTTTAAGTTGCACAGCTGTTCGCCACAGTCACTGCACTCAAGCTCTCCTGTGAGTTACTCTGGCTGGGGGTCCTTTTTTGGCTAAGCAAAGGGCTGCTCCGTGCTCTTACTCTAGTTGCTGAAAATGAAGGCAAGCTGGCATCTCAAGCACACAGCTGTGAGTCTGCCAGCATCCAAGTGAAAGTAAGGAGCACATCTCTGAAGAAGGTAGGAATATGCAGAGAGAGAGACTATTCAAGGATAGTGACCTTTGAGATAGCAAATGTATAAAGGGTTAAAGGAACAGACTCCTAGAAACAGGAATGAGTGGAAGGTGTCTCTGCAGGAAGTGCAGTCCGAAAGGGATGTAAACAACTGAACTCCCCCAAAATTGAACCTGATTCAAAAATACTTTAAAGTAAATGAGGAAGTAATAAAAATCTTGTGAATGACTTGCTGCTTTGTGTTGTAGTGACAAGGCATTTTTAGTTGAGAAGTGTATGACTTAAAATCAGCTTTATTTTCTTGTCATAACCTTTTTTAGACAAAACAGTGAAACTGCTGCAACTTCTTTCTTTCTGGACAAAGCATTTTTCTTTTTCTGTTGCTTTTTCTGTCAATCCTGAATAATCAAAAATCTGTGTAATCTTTTTTTCCATTTCATAAAGTTTCGTACTCGAAAACTGGAACTTTGAAAGGTGTTCTTTACTGAAATGTATTGAGACTTCTGCTTGTTCAGAAGTATACTTAGCATACCTAAAACTCCAGAGGAATTTGCTTAAATGACTTATTTTTTATGGATCTGTGATGTTTGCATTTTTGATATAAAGCTCCACTGCTGTGTCAACCAGTTCAAATGATAACGGGGCCATACCATCGCACCAAGTACCCTTTGTAAAGTCATGCTTCCTCTGGTGTCAGTCTGTGCTAACTGACCTCTCTTTTCCTTCACAAAGGGAACTGCCCAGGTGGTGGAATTGATTAACCCACACATCTATGCAGGGTCAAAATAGGGGGCACTGAAGCCTCTTTCCTACACATTTCCAGATCAGTGCATATCTCAGGTGTCATTCACTGATGACTTTAAGCTGTTTGTAGGCCCTTGCTGAAATGGCCACCTCACTGAAGGCTCCATCTGACTGTGGCTGCCACTATTCAGATGTTGGCATTAATATAGGGAACTGGATTAGGGCGCTAATCAGATCAGGAAAACTAACCCAGCAAAAGAAAACTCCTTGTACTATCCAGTCCAATAATCTACATTCTAAAATAATTTCTAGCAGTCACTATTCAGTTAGAGAACCGCTAATCTCATGGGTGGCACAGAGCAGCTTTCTGTGTCCTTGTACAGTTGTTTGCCCCTTCCTCTTTCTCTGTTTACCTTGTCTCTTAGATTATGGGCTCCTTGGGGCAAGAACCCTCTCCCAGTGTGTTTGCATGGTGAGCTCTAAACATGCAGGTGTAAATGTATGGGAAATGAGATATAATGATTATAACCCAGAATAATCTTTTGTATTAGCTGATAGGATATTTTAAAGACCCAATCTTACCCTGACATTGAAGGTTCTGTGCTTGGAGTCTCATACAATTGCAACTGAGATGCCAGTTCCTCAGCTTTTCTAAAGTGGAATTGCAGTAACAGTTAAAAACTATAGGGTTGATTGTCCTTTTACTTACACTATTTATAGTAAATCCTAAGTATGCATTAACATGGGTGCTGTTCTATCAGTGTGACTGAAAGGATGAAGCTGAAATTTTAACAGCACCCAGGAAAAAGAAATCGTACAGGTAAGGTTAAGAGTTAATGATGAAGAGAAAAATGGCTTTTAATACAGCTGTGGTTCCAAACCCTGTAAGACATTTAAGCATATATTGATGTTGTGCCTATTTATTCATATAATAATGCCTTAAGATCAATGTAATATGAGAAATGTTTAAGAGAATTACTCAATGGCTGGCATTTCATAGAAGGATAAGGACTTAAAACGTTTTCCTCCCCCTTTTAGCTATACCAGTAGAAACTGCCAAACAAAATGCAAATGTTGCTTTGGTTCTGACTTCGTGTGGAGGCCATATCGGTTTTCTGGAAGGAATATGGCCAAGGAAGTGCACTTACATGGACAGAGTCTTCAAGCAGTTTGTGCAAGCTGTGTTTGAGCATGGAAATAAAATCTTTAGCATGTAGCTTTGGACCACTATTATAGCACAGTGGCACATTCTGACAAGGGCAGTTAAGCTTAGTGCACAAATTTTAACTCCTGTAAGCCAGCAAATGGATGAAATCCATTACTACATGCAAAAATATTTTTGCCTAAGATTTTGTAGCAAGAAACTAAATATTATGTTGACACTTTTATATTTATTTTTAATATGCCTTACTAAGAATGACCTTAAATGAAACAGTGTTCTGCATACATCAAATTGCACTTAACCAAAACTATCAAGTAGAGAGATTATAATTCCTCAGGATTTTAATTTAAACCAGTATGTATTTAGGAGACTTTATTTAGACAGCTTTTACTATTAGAATGGCGACACTCAAAATAGCATATATTATTATCCTGTTACATATTGTACTAGTTGGCCCATTCCTTAGGGCACTGATGGTGAAGATCTTAAAATATGAAAACAAAAGGAGGGATCAAATGAAAGTACTGATTCTTCAAATAAGTCAAAATTTCAGCATGTTATTCCATAGTATTAGATTGATACCTGCTTTTGCTGTTCTGCCCTGAGAGTGTTCAGATTTAGGGCTGGTTATTGTTTTTTAAACTATGTCAATGCCATACTTGTCTTACATGGTTATTTTTTAAAGAGCTAATTTATAGTGTTTACATATAACCAAAAGATTCCTTTAAAACAGTACTGTAATAACTTATGTAATTAAAAGACATTTTGCATTTCAGAGTTTATGTAAAACTGGGTGTTGTCACATAAGTAAGTAACACATACTTCATATAACTGGTAAACTCAGTGATTGAACCTGCTATGTTTATATTACCTTGCAAGAACATTTCAGTTTTAAAGAATAAATATTAGAGCATCAGGAAATCATTATATAATCTGCTTTAAATTAAAAAAAAACCAAACAAATTCAAACATTTTCTCTGCTATTGTTTCATATAATTTCTGAAAAGAATGCAACAAGCTGTTTAAAGAAAGTTGGGATGGAGGTCAGAGCCCTGCCTCTGGTTTGTTTATTTGATCATTTGTCAGTATTTTGGCAGTAGGTTGTCAAATTACTGAAGCCACTGCAAACTGACTCCTGCCCCAGCGGCTTAGGAGTTGTGCAGGCAGCCGAGGCATCGCTGTTCTCCTGAGCCCTGACACAGAGTGACAGCCAGTGCGGGCCTTTGAGGAGAGAGGACAGTTGGACAGAATGTGTTCTGAAAGTGTTGGGAAGCCCTAATTTAGGGCATACTGAAATTTAAAACAGGCCCTTAAGCAGCATCTGTGCAGCTCCTACCTTTTGCTGATCACTGATTTGGGCCCAGCCACATAAGAGAAGTCAGGAAAGATGCCTCTGCATTTTTATTTTTATCTTTGAGCAGGGTCAGTACAAGAAGAAAATGCAGCTAAAAAAAGCAAGTCAGGTCTTTTGTCTCGAGCAGTACGTGAACACTCCTCTTGCAAGGCATGTTTCCTAGTAACAGCAAAGGAAGAACAAAAATACTTTTTGTCTTTAGAAAAAGAAATTGGGACATGCTATACGAAAGCTGTTTTGTAAGGTGGATGGTTGAATTAAGAAAATTAAAAAGTGCTTTCAAGTTTTGACTTTTCAAACAGGCACTTGCCCAAATAACAAACTCTAACTTATTTTTTCTCTAATAAGAAAAATGAGAAAAGCGACTTGCAAAAGAAAAATGAAATTTTGTGCATGCTACTACAATACAGGAAATCAACATATTAGTAGGGTGCCTTATTTATTCTTGTATTCATTTCCAGGTTTTATGTTCATGCAAAACAATGAGCAATAAACAGTGTATTTAGTGTTATATTTGTAAAATTGTTTAGGTACAATACTGTTCAAAACTCAGCATCAAGTATTAATAAAGATAAAACCACTTACATTAAATCACACCTTACTGTTTAAATAAAAGTAATATGATTAATGGCAGAATTTCTGTCTCTCTGCACTGTCTTGCTTAATTTAGGTCCAATCCCTATACAGATCTCCATGAGACATTTGTCTTTAAAGCTACATCAAGCAAAAATCTGTAAAGTTGGGGTTTCCTACCCCAAGATGCACAGTGTTTTTCCTTATACCCCATCAGGGAAAATGCATTGTTCAAAGCACAGTGTGCAAGGTGGTAACAGTCAAATTTTAACATGGATATCTTCAAGCTTTCCCAGTCAGATCTGCTGAAACAAAAAATGCAGACACTTACCTCAGATCTTACAGGGTACACACAAGCTAGAAACAGGTGCCATAAACTTTTTTGCTGTGTAATAACTTTGTACCTCACACACAGTTTCATAAGTGAGCCAACGTCCACAATGTGCCCTCTATTCAAAACAGTGTGCATTCACAGGGTCTTTCTTTGGCTTTTCATGTGGTCTGAGTATGCAGGCATC
Organism: Pomatostomus ruficeps; assembly: GCA_013400735.1. Classification (NCBI taxonomy): domain Eukaryota; kingdom Metazoa; phylum Chordata; class Aves; order Passeriformes; family Timaliidae; genus Pomatostomus; species Pomatostomus ruficeps. The sequence goes on along the minus strand of VYZT01060350.1, from coordinate 21,083 downwards.
AACAGGGATATGTAATGCTGAAGGTGGGAGAAAGTTGTTAGTTATCAATGTGCTCATTACTGGAAAAATGGAGTAGAATGGAAATGCAATTCCAAGCCACCAAGGCTGCAGACACCTACCTCTTGAAGAACACTTTCTTCCTAGTTCAAAATCCTGTAGTAGCTGAATTTGGCGGGATCCTCTGGAGATTGTCTAGTTCAACCCTCCTACCCAAAACAGGAGATACCACATACATGTTCCAGAACATCCATCACTTCTCACTTTGCCCTAATGCATGGTACAGTTCTTTTTATCTGTGAGGCTTTCAGTCACCCAAGAGCCATTTGTGATCTCAGTTGTCTTAGCACCAGATCAAAAAGAGCAAGATTTTAAGGTGTAATTTACTATGTCCACTCCTGGCAAAAAAAAAAAAAAAAAAAGAGACTAGAAAAACTTAAAATTTCCAATATACAATATAGTTCTTTGAATACAGAGAAACTAACCCATACTATACATTTCACACTGAACAGAAGAATTGATGCACTTTTTAGAAACCAATAGAAACCAAGACACAGAACAGCACCGTTTAAAATACTTAACAGAAAGGGTTGTGGAGGACAGCCTACAGCTGCACCGGAGCTGGTGTTAAGAAAATGCCAATAAAGCAGTGGTGACTCCAGACAGGTAACCATGGTCCTGTCAATGTGGCACTGAGTGTCACACCTCAGACACCAACATGCTGACTCCTGTGGAGTGCGGTCACTCCGAGGCCTAGACTCACCATTATAGAGATTGGAAAAGGGCTCCACATTCAAGAATTACTCCCCAGATGTGGTTCAGTAAGCGTCTCCTTACCTTCTCCATGCTGCAAGTTGCAATTTCCAGCTGAAATATCAATAGTCAACTGTTTGAGCCCTTCTAGTCAACAGAATGGAGCAGCTTAGTTTAGCTCAGCAGTTCCCAAATGTTTCAGGTAACAGCCTCCTCACCTTTTTCTGTAATGGTCTGGACCCCTGTGTACCACTCACACATAGATCACTCTCTGTCCTAGACCCAAATCTCTGTAAGCCAACAGTACCAGCCTTCCCTCCAGATGTAGCTACCTGCAGTTCTTTTTATCCCTGTTCTCCTCTTCCCCTGAAAAAAACCAAAACAACTCCTCACATTCAGCATGCAAGCAAAGTGGACAAGTCCCAGCCCAGGTTTTTTTCCTGCCTCCCTGCAAAAACCCCACCAAAACAAAAGGAACCATTCAAATTCTACCTCCCCCCATTTTGAACGCGGCCCCCGTGCTTTTTCAGCTATTTGCCCTGTAAAGCTCTTTAACCCCAGGCAGTCAGGGCACTCTCCAATCCCTGTTGTCCCACGTGCCATCTACACAGGAATTTCAGAGAGGAACTGCATCCATCACCTACAACTCCAATAGCTACTTGGCTCATGCCAGTGACTCACACCTGCCAGGAAGATGACTTTTAGCCCTGCACTCTGCTTCTCCTCGGGTCGCTTCAGCTCAATGCATCATCACCTTGAGGAAAAAAAAAAAGGAAACATTTGTTCCCCGAGTCATCAAGTTGCTGTAACACACGGGCACCCTTCAACCTGTGCCACTTGCTGGGGTTCTCATCCCAGCGTGCCAGCTGGTCAAAAAGAACCTTGGAATGCTTGAGGCAATGGATAAGGAAGAGGAAGGTATAAAAAAGCCTTAGAGAAAGCCTGGGAACTTGCCACTGACCTCCAGCATACATGCTGGGTCCCCCCAAGTAACTCCTGCTGTGGAGTATCTCAGACACGGTTTGTGTTTGGGGTTTTGTTGTTTAATTTTCATTCCAACAGAAGAAAAGTAAAAATAGGCCAAACAGACAATGGCTCTTCATTGGCAAGCATCTCTTCCTCTGAAAGATCCAATTTTCCTGTCTCATTCCTTCTACTGGAGAAGCAAATATCAGCCTCTCCCTTCTTCCTAGGATAGAGGGACTTTCTGGATCTGCTGAAGGAAGGGAAATCGCGGCCCTATGCTGTCTCAGCTGTTCCACCGGTTTCTTAAAGGTTCTGTACATGTAGTGATTAGAAAGCCACTCGTTTAAATGAGCTTCCCGTGCGGCCTTACCTCGCCCGTCTGAGGCAGTGCTCGCAAGGTTAATTACCGGAGAAAGGTTAAGCAGCTCTTGCCTCTTGGTTGTCTGCCACCACTTCCTTGCTCAGATGAGATGTCTGATAAGCAGCAGGGCAGCCTGGGGAGTGTGTTTGCATGTCAAAGGGGGGCGTAAAATCTGCGTGCTGGCAGGACCGCTGGGACTGAGTTTGGGATCAAGAGCTCAATCCCGTAACCACGTAGCCCGCCCTAAGGCTGCAATTTCACAAGCAGCTGTCAATGTTAACAGCTCCCTCTTGCCAAAAGGGGAAGTCTTGCGCTTCCTCCTCCCCTGTCTTTTCTTATCCTCCTGATTCCCGTCATACAGGCCTCTGCCTTTCTTACTCTGGTAGAATATGATTCAGTTTTTCCACTGGGTTGGTTTTTTGTTGTTTTTTTTTGCTTTTTTTTTTTTTTTTGGTGGTTGTTTTTGGTTTTGTTTTTGTTTTTTTTTGTTTGGTTTTGTTTGGTTTTATTTTTGCTAGCTCAGGAAGTTAAATTTGCTCGCCTATGCGGGTCCCTCAGGTGCTAGATGGAGGCTGGCATGGTACGGAGCTGGAGAACAGTGCTGGGAGGGGTGAAAGGAAATGGAGAAAATAATAGGAGAAGCTTACCCTCTCTGGCGGCAGTCATCTCCCAAAGCTGTAGCCCAATAGGGCACTCTCTGCAATTACTGGAGTGATCCATTATCAGCTGAGTTATTCTGTGAAAAAAGGCATAACCTAGAAGCAAGTAATTTTTCACTTAGCTGCGGAGCAGAGGCACTCCAGCAGTATTACTGCAGCGGTAAACATGGCTAAATTAACGAAGAATACTTTTGGGGTTAAATCTTTCCTGCCCACATACTCCACCTGTGTGAATGCAGTTTCTCCTCCCTCCCCAGGTTCCCCAGTTCCGCAACAATTCATACCCAAGCACTCCTGTTTATATTCACAACTTCCGAGGAGAGTAAATTTCTGTAAACTTTGTGTTCTTTCAACAATGACATTTGCTAGCAAGTTCACACTGACATCAGTGCTTCAAAATGCTGCCACCTTCTGTGGAAAACTGGAAAGTTACTGATATTCTTCTATCCCATGAACTAAGTTTTTCCAAATTTGGGAATTTAATGCTTTATAAAAATGCCTGCTACTTTACTATTTCACTGCTGTACAGAAAATTACTATTTTATGGAAGGATGTGAGAAAATCTAGGTTTACTTGCTTCGTGTACCTAAGAAAGAGACATGGGAAAACCTAATTTTAAATTTATAAACATAATGATAACATAAAGAAATGCTTTTATCATCCTCCAGGAAACTTACATGCAGTCCAGTGATTAAAATAGCCTTCCTCTAGAAAATATTCCATTAGCTACTGAAGGAGAGCAGGAGACCACATGTTGCTGCATTCATTATAAAGTCACAGCAGATTATCATGCATTCAAGAGGAGCTGCTACAGGGAGTTATAAATAACATCGCCTCCTATCAGATTTTTAAAAAAACTACAGCTGCTGAAAATTCCTATTTGTCCAGTACAAACTGTGCTTCAATGAAGTGTGTCCAGAAAGAGGACTTATCAAGGAAGGCAGTTCCCTGCTTCAGTTAATAAAGAGACAAAAAACTTTACAGGCAAAACAAAGTATCTCCAGGTAAATTTGATGTTTATACAAACAAATTTATGCTATTCAGAAACTTGGCAGCAATTTCCAACAATTAATCCCATAAATATGATAATAATAGAAGTCACTAAAATATTCTGAAGATTATAAAACAGACCTGAAAAGTTTATTATAAAAACAAAAATAACCCCTTTTTAAATACTTCAAGCATGAACAAATGAATGTTTACAGAACCAAATACTAAAATATTTCTGTGGTCTCTTTTAGATCAGTGATCTGTAATCAGAAATATGTAAAGGAAATCAGAAATCTCTGGGAGAAACCCTGTCACATACTATGATTAAAAACCTTTTCTTCTAACACCTTTTCACCGCTATTGGCCGAGGGTCATCACACTGTTCTCCCGTGGTGTATACACATCACTAGGTGAATTCATGGTCAAATTAACTGAGGCTGTGTCTATACTGGCAAGTAGAACATACTGATAGGAGTGGATACACCCAGCAAAGATACCAAATGTTGAGATCTTGATACTTAGGTGTATTTCAAGCACAACCTACTTCAGGTTACCCCTAGGAAAGTAATATGGATGGAGCACACAAAGTGTGCATGAGGTACCTCTGCATTAGTATTCTAGTTAGGATCAGTGGCTCACTTTTGGAGGGAATCTTCTCATGGCTCCCACTTACCATCCAGGGTCTTGGAGTGTGCATAAATTTTCCTTTTGAAGGAAACCAAACCCCCAGTTACATCCCCAGAATATACCCAATGTATTCAAACTGCAGCTGTCACTGCATCCATAGTGACAAAAGCTGGTCTGGACTGCCACATCAGTGGTGTGGATGTCAGATCTTCAGCTTCTTGTTCAGAACTTCTCTTACTTGCCAATGTAGACAACAGGCTCAGACACAGAAATATCCTGAGGCAAAGAAGCCATGACGTAAGGTTAGGTGAGGTATAAACACTTCACAAGTGTAGCAAGGACTGAAATATCCCAGACCATGGCAAAAATCACAAATAGGTGGTTATGCTATAGAATGAGTTGTGAAACACTGTGCAGAATACACAGAACAAAAGAGCTAGCTGGCACCCTCAGAGTTACTGCCAAACTTAGGAAAGCAAAACAATCTGGACAAGTGTACAAAAAAAGGCAGCTCACTGAGTGAACTCAGTGCTCTGGAGAGAGGAGTGGACATGGCGCAGGACCAAGATACACCCAAGAACCCTCTTTAATCTCCCAGACACAGACAAGTGTCTGTCCTGCTTTACACCCAAGTGGCATACGCTGGCAACGTGACACACCTGTACCAAGAGGGCTGGCAGCTCTCTGCACACCTGCACAGCTAAGCAGCAGCTGAGTAACCTATTTCAGAGGTGTCTGCAAACATAATTGTGAGAAGGGGCCTGTAAACACTGAGGAAATGCCGCTGCGAGCACATCTGTTGTAATACCACCAGGAACTTGGTGGGACTCAGAATCACAAAAACACAGAATCAGACCACAGAGAGTCATCTGGTCCAACCTTCCTGCCCAAGCAGGGTTATCCTACAGCATATGGCACAGAATTGTGCCCAGATGGTTCTTGAGTATCCCTGGTGAGGGAGACCCCACAGCCTCTCCGGGCAATCTGTGCCAGTGCAGGATCACCTGCACAGTAAAGAAGTTCTTCCTCATGTTCAGGTGGAACTTCCTGTGCATCAATTTCTGCCCATTGCCTCTTGTCCTGCTGCTTGGTACCACTAAGAGCCTGGCTTCATCCTCTTGGCAGCCCCCTTTAGATATTTATACACATTGATGAGGTCCCCTCTCACTCGGCTCTTCACTTTGCAGTTCACTACGGCCATGCGGTGTCAGCCACTGACACATCGCGGGCCGCCACCGCAGTCATTCCGTCCACACTGGCCCCACGGCGCCGCTTTGCCCCCTGGTTTTTGGCGAAGGACGAAGCTCGCACAACCCACCCGGGCACCCGGCGCTGCTAGCGGGCTGAGCCACCGGGACATCCCCGCCACAGGGGGAACTTAGAGATCGTCTGGTTCCAAACCCCTTGCCGTGGGCAGGGACACATCCCACTAGACCAGGTTGCTCAGAGCTCCATCCAGCCTGGTCTTGAACACTTCCAGGGATGAGACATCCACAACTTCTCTGAGCAACCTGTTCCAGTGCCTCATCCCGTCACAGTAAAGAATTTTTTCATAATACCTAACCTAAACCTATCGTCTCTCAGTTTGAAGCCATTCTCCCTTGTCCTGTCAATACATACTCTTGTAAACATCATCTAGTCCTTAGATGGATGTTTCAATTAGTACTGTCTTTGGATTCCTTACTCAACATCCCCATATGGCAGACACCCTCACTTGCGGCCGCGCATGCGCGAACCACGCCCGCCCTCCCCGTTCCGACTCCCGCCGGAAGATGCCCCGTGCCCGCCAGGGAGGCGGGGCCGGCGGCGGGCGGGCCGGGGCGGGGCCGCGGCGGTGCCCGGCTGTGGGCGGGTTCGAGGC
>VYZT01060350.1:0-14592 GCA_013400735.1 Pomatostomus ruficeps | reverse complement strand
CCTTCCCTTCCCTTCCCTTCCCTCCCCTCCCCTCCCCTCCCCTTCCCCCGAGTTGTGCCGTAGGGACTGCCAGGCACTGCCGTGGCCCTCAGCTGGGAGGGCTCAGGTTCGAGACCCCCGTGCCCTGTCCAGCAGGTGGGCGGCTAGCCACAGCCTTGCTTTAGGAAGCGGAGGTTGTGGGACTCTCGTTTCTCTGTTTCGTTCGTTTGTTGGTTTGTAGTGTTTTGGGGGTTGATGTTTTAGTTTGCCCTATTTTATTATTCGGGGTTTTTTTCACCCTGTACTTCTTGCACCCAAACCTTTGCTCGTGTTCTAGTTTGTTCCTGCACTTCTGTGTCTTCCCTGCGTTCCATAATCCGGCTTTTACTAGATGGTCACTTCTCCAGGGCAGACACTGCCGGTTCTAGAATGTCTGGAAAAGACTTTGCTCTGTTGTGCAAAGTAGTAGGAAAGAAATTACTGTTCAAGAGTTCTGTGGGGGGAGAGTGTATTTTTTAGTTTCCTGGGAAGGAATGCTACTGAAGGAAGTTTTGTACTTTCTGTTTTGTACTTGAAAATCTTCCCTGACTTGTGCCATGTCGTGTCTGGGAAAAAACCAAAGAAGTTTCAGGTGTATGCAGAGTGTGTCATGGTATTCTCAAATTCTGAGGGTCAGTGTTGTGCTCTAAGAGACCAAAGACTTATTCAGCAACTAGAGCTGCTGTTTTCAGGATGAGTGGCCATACCGCAGCTCTGACGGATTTTCTTTGACTGGTGGAAACCCGTAGGCTTGTGAGGTGTCATGGAGCTCATGAGCTATTAGAGTGTAGGCACACAAATTCTGTTACCTGCTCCTTAGGGAGAAACATGAAAATAACACCTCAAAAAGCACTGCTAGAGATTTCTTCCCTGGGCAGAATTAAAAAAATATACCTCAAATATAGGTTGTTTGTCTTCTTTAAAGACGACAGTCAGAAGACAGCACTGGTGTCTGGAATCTGAGTTTTTATTCAGCTTTTTGACAAAATTGCCAGTTTGCATGATTAGAAATGCTTTCATAAGTGGATAAATGAAAATGAGGTTAAGGACAATATAAAGTCTAAAGAAGAAAAGTACAGTTGTTTACTTTTTCCTTTTGGATAATGATTAATTCTTGAAAGGAGCTTAACGCAAGTATCTTTCAAATTGTTAGAAAAAGACATTCATTTGTCAGTAGTGGAAGTCGTACTTTAGTTGTAATGAACTGAAAGTGTCTGGTCTGTGTTGCACAACTGGTGACTTGTTCCTGTTTGACCTTAAAATCTGTCAGATTTAGCATCACATCAGTTAAGGTTTGAAAAGCAATATAGTTTTATAGAAGTCTGTATATAATCTGTCAGTAACATTTCAATCAAGAATTAATAGGTAATTCTTGATTGAAAAACTGCTGTGGAAGTTCTGACCACCGAGTGTTCCAGTAAATTTTATAAAGTTATTAGTGAAACTTTATTGAACAATTATTACCAGTGCCATAATACAATAACAGTGTCTTTGAATAAGGGAATTGAAAAGTTTCGGAAGTCAGAAATGTGTATGAAAGGGATGATCAGCCAAATCTGTGAAGATTTTTTTTACCAAGAATCTCTGTTAGTTTTCAGACTCTTGTGCAGAATAACGTCTGCATCTTAAACATCGTTTCAGTTCTCATGAAGATATTATCTTTAACTGCCCAAGGCAAATGTCTCTAATAATGCTACTTTCTGGACTTTCCGTCTCTGATTTGTAGCTTAAGTCGTATCAGAAGGAACAGTTGTAGGTGGGTGCCGATGTCTGTGAAGTTCTGTTGTAGCAGCCACAAAACTTGGTAACTGAGTCTAATGGATTTATTCACTGTTGCTGTGAGGCACAGGATTGACAGCATTCCCACTTTTTTGTTGGCTCTGAAAGAGAGCAGCACGCTGTTTTCTGGAAAAAGGTGAAAGGCTGAGAAACTTCCTTTTGAATTGTACTGTTACCTGCCACCTTTCGAAAGGTAAAAGGGTGGTGCTTAAGACAGCAAAGTGCCAAAAATTGTTGGATATGGAAATGAAAAATAGATTTGTCGGTTGTTGTTTGGTTGATTGTTGTTTTTGTTTTTTTTTTCAATTCCTTATCAATGAAATTTTAAAGCTAAGCAGTGTTTGAGGGGATGGAAGAGGGTGGGAATTCAGAGTCTGAGGAGGAAGTTAATGAAGTGCTTACTGCATGAACATTTTCTATTCTTCGTAGGTGGCATGAAACATCCTGTTTGTAAGCATATGCGTAAGGAATGCCCTTGGCACACCTTGATAAGTTACTTTGGCCTAAACATCGATTGCCTCTTGTAAAAACCTGTAAGTAAAATGAGTGTAATTTGATTTGAGATTGCTTTAATGATGTGCTTTCTGATCACAGCATGATCTGGCTGTAAAAGGAAAAGTGAATATATAAAAGTGAAAAGTTGTGATATTTGACAGAGTCTAAAAGCTGAGTTGCTTGGTTTTTTACAGAAATGGCAGCTCAGAAAAGGAAGTCTTCGTTAGTAGAACCTTCTGCTAAACGTCCAAAGCTGGACAAGAACACCAAACCATCTTCATCAAAGAAGGAAAAAGAGGTGTCGGCTACAAAACATGGCTCAAATAAATCAAAGCCCAGTCAGTGTGCAGTGCAGGAAGAAACTGTGCTCAAAACCTCTGTCAAACCAAACAGGTCAGTGACAAAAAAATTCCATAATTATATGTTATCTTTATCGACTACATTAGTACAGAAACAGTCTAAGCAGAGGGAATCTGAGTTAAAGGTAGAGCTAAATAGTTAAATAGTGCTAGAAGGGAGATCTTCCTCTGGAACCATGTAAGTGTCTTGAAATCCAGAAAGACCTGCATCCAAAATGTTTCTGAAGCAAAAATAAGTCGTAATACTATGTAAGCTAATATTTCATTTAAAAGTCACAAGTGTCAGTGATTAAAAACTGCTCAAAATGTTGAAAAACATTAATCTGGGGTCCATAGTTCAGTTTTGCCATGCATGAAAGAAATACAACACTTACGAGTAACCAGGTGGAAGTGAACACCGTTTTGGAATAATTCTAGAGCAAATTCTTCTAAAAATATTGAGAGTATAAGTTCTAGTGTTTTAAAAAAGAAAAGGAGAGGCAGAGGAGGAATTAAAATAATTTTATGACAAATTCTACTTTCTGGATGCTGAAAAAATACTCTTTTAATCTTTCAGTGATAACACCAATGAATCTGAAGTAGGAACACGCATGACTACAAGATCATCAGCATTGAACTCAAATAATAAAACACTATCTGGCAAAACAGTCCAGCAGCAGCAGCCTAAATCTGCAAAAAATAAGGAGGTATGCCAGAAAAAATCTTTGCAAGAAATTCCTACGTCAAAATGCTTAATTGCGCCAAACGAGCCAGTAATGAGGAGATCACAGAGACTGCAGCAGTTAACGCATGTACATGTTCCAGCAAGATCCCTGCGCAGCAGAGAAGTTAAAGAAGAAAAAGCTTCCGAAGTTAAGCACAGTAGCCAGGCAAAAAGACACGCTCACAGTGTTGCAGCAAAACCACTGAAATCTGCTGGAAGGAAAACGGAACAGAGAAACACAAAGATAAAGCCAAACAATACAAACAAGGATAAAGAAATACATGTAGAAGTGACCAGCTCTCTGAAGGAGAAAAAGTGTAAAGCAGACAATAAAAAGGATAATTCCAGTAGCTCTCAACACAGTCTTCAAGGGTCCTCATCATGTCCTGATGAGAGTCTTGAGCAAGTCAAGAAAGACCAAACGGGCCCTGTATCTCCTAATTCTAGCAACACAAAGAAAGTGGAAAATGATTCTCTTAAGCCAAATTCTGCAGCATCTAAGGAAAAGCAACAAACACATCTGAACGTAAAACCCAGTCCAAAACCAAAAAATACTTCACAGCCATCTGTAAGTGAGACAAATGTCACTGATCAACCAGAGAATGATGCGAAATCCAAAAGGGTGAGCATCCTTGAACTTTGTGAAGAAATTGCAGGTGAGATTGAGTCAGATACAGTAGAAGTGAAAAAAGATTTCCCTAATGCAGAGGATAGCAAAACAGAAGGAAAGCACGATGACGCGCAGTTACAGCAAAGTGAAATGCTTACTCAGAAAGAACCCAGTCAAAGTACTCAGTGCAAACGGTTTTTCCCTAGCAAAAAAGCAATGCCTGTCAAGTGTACTCTGAATGGTAGAAATAACTCCTCAAACAAAAACTCTAAATGGACCAAAATTAAATTGCTGAAAGCTAGTAACGTGAAGCAAAGTAACTCAAATTCTCCAAATGCCCCCAAGCTTCCTTTTTTAAAAGATTTCCCTGAAGTTTCAGAGGCAAGTCAAACAGCTGCAGAAACAGAGCCTTCAAAGGCACAAGGCAAGCTGTCAACAAGACACTTTGAGACTGAAAGTACAACTTGTGTGCAGGAGAAATCAGATCCTTCATCTGAAAGAGAAGCTAAAGAAGTGACTTTAGAAACAAAACAGCCCACAAGGAAAGGTGCAGAAAATGGTTTGTTGCCTAACTTGACAAAACATTTATGTGAGCCAAGACCAGATGAGGTAAGTTATTTTAATTATGGTGTATTAGTGGGAGAGTGTTCTAAATCTATTCTGTTTTCTGAGAGTCTCATGCTCAGAATTGTTTTAACAATGACTTCCTTTTACAGTAACTGAAAATTTTCAAATGTATTAAAGATTTACTGCTGTGTTGACATAGATGGGTGATAGTAAGCTGAAAAATTAATCAATTCCACCCTCCTGGATTCTGCTGTTAACTAAATGTTGATCAATAAAATTTTGTGCTGGGGCCAAAGGTTGTACGGATTCATATGGACACTTCTTCATGACTTCAGCTTTCATAGCCATTTTGTTATGCAAAGGTGTATTAGGAGAACACTTGTTTCCCTCTTATGTCCTTATCTGAATGAGTTTCTATTAAAATTTAGGATTTTTAAGGACAACTGTATTCTATAGAAAATATTTTGCAAGCTTATATATATAAAAAAAATTTTTTTCAAAATTAATACCACAAACTTCAATATGGACTAGCTAATCAGTTGCATTTTGTCTGCTAAAATTAACATAGGAATCAGAAAACTGGTGCTGTATTCAAAATGTTAAATTAGTGCTTTTGTTAATAGGTTAAAGGCATTGAATAGTTTGAATATTTTTTAATTTAATGTTTTCTGTTTTGCTTAGAACTTTCGATTACATTTGGAATCAAGTCCAGAAAGTTCTCCAGTGAAGTGTGTTACAGCTCCTAGACCACCAAAACAATTAAAAAAAGAACCCAGAGAAAGCGAACCTCAAGGTAACTGTCTACTACTGATTTCCCCCCTTGGTCTCATCAGTTCTGTGGGGAGCATAAGTCTCCCTTTAAGAGGAGTGTCTGGCAGACTGAAGTGTAGCTGGTGCAGAACTTCTGGGCTTGGAACTGTTAACCCAGGTTTTGTATTGCTTTGTGACACACCCAGGGCTGCTTGAGTAGCACTGAAATGTACTTTTTTTGTCTGGGCTGTGAAGTGGGAAAGAGGGAAACTCAACCAAATTCTTTCCTTTTCCATTTAATAAAGCAGTAAAACTTTCATATTTCAGTTGGCCTTTTCACTTGGCTTGGTTTTTGTTAGTTCTCTGCTCTGTTTCCTTTGTATAAGTATCTACGTTTCTTTCTTCTAAATTTTTCTGCTTGATGTTAACCAAATTATTAATTGAGTAATCACTCTCCTGTTTTCATAACATAGTCTTTATTTATGAGCATGTGAATGCAGTTTGTCAAAGCTCATGATGAGTGTGATATGAATATTTTGACTGAAGTACATTTGACTAAGAAATACTGTCAATGGATCACTAACTTACCTCATTATTAATTTTATTTTCTGTTCTTAGTGGGGAGGGGCTTGTTCTGGGGTTTTCATGTATTTTTTTATACAGAACTTTAGTTTGAGTGCACTGTTTTGTTATTTAGCTTTATTAAATAGTTGGGGTTTTTTTCCTATCCTGCCCTTTTGAAGGGTAAATATGCTTAATTTCTGTTAGAGAATTTAAATTTTTTTTTTCTTTCCTTTGCTGTTCCTGATTGTTTCTTTGCCTTAAGTGTTGTAGAACATGCCTCAGATGAAGGCATACTATGCGTTTACGATTCTAATAAAATATAGGCAGCTATTTATAGGCGTTCAATATAAACATTCTTAAACTCTTATGTAGTTTACCGCTGGCCTCGTTTAGCTGGTGGCAAACTGTTCTGCAGAATTGCTGTCGAAATGTTGGAGAAAAATGCCTTTTTTTTTAAATAAGTATACCCGGAAAAACGTGCGAATACTGCCTCAAACTTGAATATTTTTTTATTGGCCATGAACAGATTGAAAAATTGTCTTGAATATGTTTTTTGAAAATCAGTGTTTGTGTAACTCAAATTTACTTTGCAACTAAAAAACTTATAATGAAGTTATAATCTTTGATTAATTGTAGATTTGGCTCCCATGCAGTTGATGCAAACTTCACTTACAAATCAAACTTCTGAATCTGAGAACAGGTATAGTATTTCATACATTATGAAATTACAGTACCCTTGCATGGAGTTATGAGAGAATTTATTATTAAACTGTTGTCTCCCAGCCTCAGTTTTCAGTTTCAAATAAGTGATTGTCCTTTGTAAAAACAGACTTTCATTTTATCCCATTGTTAAGGGATGTTTTTGCTTTGCTAAGAAAATCATTAAGATATTTGTAGCTGCACATTTATTTCAAAAAGTAGTATTAACAGAGTTGGAAAAACATTTAAACTGGTCTCTTCCTCAAATCAGATGAGAACCAGAGAGTGCGGGAAGGGTTTGCCACATGATTTTCACTTACTGAATGATTTCCCTTATATCTGGAGGAGTTTTTTACTTCTTAAACTATGGGAGTCTTGTACATGTGAGATTTTTTTAAGTAGGGAATAGGGGATTTAATTTGTCATTTTGGTGGTTGCTGTGAAATGAAGGCGTCAGCAGCCGTATTGAAAATAAAAAGCTCCTGGTACTAAGTTTGTCTTACGGTTTGAATTTGTATTTTAGCCTTGATCATGTTGACTGTTGAAGTTTTTGAGCAGTTCTGACATAAGCTCTTGTTTTAGCCAGTTACAAGCTAAAGACAAAGATTTCTTTGTACCTGGTGCCTTGAGCAGCAGCAGTGGTCAGTGTGTTGTTACTGTTTTCTATATTCATATTGGGGACAAGAAGAAATGTCTCAGTTAATTTTCAGTACATCTGTCTGAGGCCAGATTAATAATTCTGAGTAACCAACCAACCCTTTTGTACAAAACTCTAGTACTGTGGAACTTCACAGAAGATGGATGTTAAGGTAGATGCATACTAGTTAAATGAGTGGTTTAAAATGTATTGATAAACATTACAGTAACTTTGATTTTTCATATTCTTATTCTCAACTGCCAAACAGGTTTATGGTATCTACTTAAATTTATTACCTGAACAAGCTCATATTGCTTTACTATTATCTGGATATATATTTTAATTCTCAGACCTTTCTTACCCTGTTTTCTCTATGATATTCAAGATTTAAGCCATCATTCTTTCTGTGGTACTCCTGCCATAACATAGAGTAATTTGTTATCTGTGTGCGTGTCTACAGTGTGGCTCTCTTTTTAGGGCTTTGTAGGAAGAGGTTGCAGCAGGAAAAGGCAAACCTCGAAGTAGCTACTTAATCCAAATTATAGGGCATATGAAAGGAATAAAAAATTAACCCTGATTTAGCACAAAAAAATGCTGTTTTAAAAATGTCTGGCGAGAGTTTTAGTTTTTTAAAAAGCTCACTGGATTAACCTGCTACCCGTGCTACAGCAGGTGCCACAATTAAGTGTTTGGCCCTATATCCTTGCTTTGCTCAGAAACAGAAAATATGCAAATACCTAGTTGAAGTATATGTATTTTTGTGTGTGTTTTGCATTGGCAATCTCCAGGAATTTTATCCAAACCTGGACCGAATGTCATTTTTTTCCCCTGAATGGAGTAGCAAGTTTATAGAATGACTTTGTTGATGTATTATAGTATTTTCAAGTGTTTCTTTCAGCTGTGACAAGAAGAAGCTTAAACTGAGTGAGATTGCAGTGATACGCATTCATTTATTCCTTGGGTCCTCTTCTTCCTCCCTTCACTGCCAGCTGTTATAAGACTATAAGTTTTAATTGTAGGGATTTGACATCTGACTTCAATTTGTGAGAATATATTTCCATGGTCTGCTTTAGCAGCCTGATGTATGATACCCAAACCATATGTTGGAAATACATAGCATTGGGCACTATGGGTCATGCTCTGAAAGTGCCTCTTTTAAATGCTGATGTTAATGGTTGTGGCTAACCTACCCACTTGATAATAATTTTTTTTCATAAACCAAACAAAACCTTATAATTAGGCTAGTCACAAACTGTGGTTTTTGAGTAATCCTTTTATTTCCTTATTTTTCCATTTGAATTGCAGATTGAAATATACAGGACTGTGTTTTATGTAATTAATTTGGATTTGCATCTTGGTAAAGTTTGTACTAATCACAGTGGTTTTGAGTATCTAGCATGACGTGTATAAGCAGTTCCATTTTTAACATGAAATATATTTGTATTTCAAGAGTTCCATTGTCAAATCCTTCATTAGCATCAAAATGCAGTAACTTGCCATCATCTGAGGAACATATTCAGAAGCTAAAAGAAGCAGGAAAAGATGGTGATAAGCAGCTGATCACAGTAAGTAATACTCTTTCAGTAAGGCTTAGAGCTTCTTGAAGAAATTATCTCTGAATTGGCAGTGCTGTGTTTTAACAAACTTGTCTAAAAATCATTACTTATACATACTACTTATCACCATTGTAAATGACTTGTAAAAGTAGAACTTGCACTGGATTGCCATTCAGTGTGGATGGGAAAATGGTGGCAGCAAGCCTTAATGTTTAAAGTTTCTTGTTAAAATAAATTTCTGCAATTTTTAAATAGAATGTCTATTCATTGAAAATAAGGAGAGTGAATAGGCCTCTACTTATGTGTAAATTCTCAGTTTCTTAAAATTTCAGAATTATAGGGGGAGGTGCATCTGGTAGATCGTGTGCAAAATTAATATCAACAGATTTGTTCCTGTGTCATTCAAGTGTCCTTTGTTCTGAGACGAACTTAAAGATTTCCCAGTGCATGCACTTATTTTTACCATAATATTTAAGCAGCAGTACCAGTTTGGTTATTTATTCTTACTCTTTTGGGCATTAGCTCCAAAATACAGGTAGCAAGAAAATGCAAAACGAGAGTAACATAGTTCTTCTGTGTTGTAGAATCACACAACTTGGTAGTGAGACAGTTGGAGTTTTTGTTTGTGTTCTGGTTTTTGTTTTTAATAACCCACATGTCAAATAATCCTTGAGAAATGAAAGGCTAGAGAGAGAGATGAATTCAGGCCTTTAGGAAGGAAGGAAGTTTCTTATGAAGTTATACCTCTCACATATATAATTGGAGGTGTTACTAAATTGTTATTTTTTATGTAATACGTGGATTATATACATGAAAATATTAACTAAAATAGAACCAAGTGAATTCTGAAAACTCTGTTTTATCAATACTGAAATATTTTAAAATTAGAGATTCTAAGAACTAAATTGATAAATATATCCTCCACTTGCCTGAAGTTATATAAAGCTAGGCACGTGAATGCCGAGCCACAGGATAACTGAACTGTATATAACATTTAAGAACTATTTCAGTTACTGCGTCTTTGAAATCCATTTTACCTACAGAATTAAAATTAATGATTAAATACCTTACCTACATTAAAAGGACTATAAGAATATCCCTTTTCATTTCTGTAAACTAACTTAATTTTTACTCATACAGTAATAGAACTTGACTGAAAAGTTCCTAAGATCTTTGACAAGAAGAAATACAGAACTTCCTGCTTGGCTACTGAAGAGGAGTTGTGTAGCTCTCTGCAGTGTTTATTGTACAAAGAGATTTTTTGTGAGTTATTGACTATGCTGGTAGTATCCTTGTATTCAGCTAGAATTAGGAGAGTAATCTTTTATTCTTGTATACCTAAAGAAAAGTTATTTACTGAGCAAAATTTTAAGGAAAGGTTCATCGATGAAGAACAATGGGGAAAATGAGGAAAGATGGGAGAGACTTAGTTTCTGGTTTTCTGTGTGTATTTCTGGAAAATGCAAGTGAGCATTGTATTTAATTTCTGAATGTGAAAGTAACAACTTCACAGTGTCTTACATATTTCAGCACTTCATACAAATGTAATTCGTTTCGATTTCATTGAGTTCAGAGAAGGCTTTTTATTGTGTGGAAAGAGCATTTTAATAATGCCTATATCTCAGTATACCAAGAAAACATTAGGTAAGCTATTGGTCTGTTACTCTTTTACCTTGGGGAAGACTGCTCTTTTGTCAAAACATATAGAGAAACCCAAACATTAGTTAAGCCACCGTGTAAAGTACTGCCCTTGACCTTGGTTACAGTGGACATGAGACACAGTTATGTTTAGAATAGTTTGTGCCAGCTTCTGGAGGTGAAAAGTGGCTAAATTAACTTCTAAGGTACTAGGCTTTCCTCCTACAAATACTCAAAAGATTTGGGATTAAATGCATGTAATAAAGTAAGGTACATTTTGTAATTTATAGTTTTGCTTGCAAAACCATGGTGAGTTTTTAAAATGGGGATTCTGAATGGCTGGGCTTATTCTTCTATTATTAGTAGTAATTATTTTCAAAGGTGTTTATGTAGTTCCATAATGATCCTGTGAGAACAGAGAAATTATTAATTCGGTTTAAAAACTGCTGAGGTTGAAATTTCTCGTATGTGGAGAGCAGTCTCACTGCACAAGGTCAATTCACTTAAATTTGCATTTATAGTGTCTAAAAAATTATAGTTAATAGCTAGAAATCATTTTTATTTCAAGTGTCTGGCATGTTGTATTAAGAGAAGTAGTTTCATTATTCTTTACCTTGAGCAAAGTTGGGAAGTCATGCTTTTATTCTTAGCAAGTGACATTTAATTAGCACTTTGTTAGACTTAAAAAAAAAATTAAATGCCTGAAAGATGCAATTTTAGGCTCTCCAGTGTGAGTTCTGATTCTTTTGGAGATCTGTCAAGCCAGTCCATCTTAATGTATGTAGAGAATCCTTTTTTTTTGTAATCAAAGCTGAAAAACTAATTATGTACTTGACTAGTCACATACTACAATATCTTCATTTTGCTGCTTTTTTGCTACTGAATTTTCCTAGTATTTTGTGTATAAGTTTGACACCTGTCCTTTTAATTTTCTTTGCAGTATCTGAGGCTCAGAGTCTGGAATGTTACAGTATTGTCTGTATTCTAATCTTTTTGGTCCCTGAGCTATATTTAGAGAGGTGTTATGCTAAAACTGGGCTTTGTTTTTCACAATATGCTTTGGGTTTTTTATATTTAATCCTTAAAGATGTGTCTTAGCTTCCTTCTTCCATATGATTGCTGTAATGAATAGATTCATTTTCTCTTTTTCTTAAGTAATATAATCTTTAACAAGCTTTAAGGCTGTTTGACTGTAACAGAAGTAAAGTAACACAAATTCTGTTTGTAGAAGAAATACTTCGTAGCTACACTTGCGCTATTCTCTTTCTTGGTGCACCTCATCTAAGTTATCTGGGCAGCTTTCAAACATAAAATTATCTTCATTTTGTAGAAGTATCTCTAAGTCAAACGATGGGTTGTTTCTGTTCAGATTTGCTTGCTGTCAAACATCTTAAAAAGCAACTATCTTCAGAGCATAGAACTGCAACTGAGAACAGCAAATCATTCAATGCTCCAGCAAACTTCATACAGCAGACAGTGCCAGAAGACAGTGGTGTTTGAAATGTTACGCAAAGACTTAGGTTCAGACTGAGAGTATGATCTCTTTTGATAGGGGAACGAAATTAAGACCGAGGCTAAAAACGTATTACATTCCAAATCCGTGCCTTGGTGTTTGATGGAGTAGTCTATGCTGAGTATTTGTGAACTGCACCCTCTTACACTTCTTTTAAATGTTCAGTTGGTAGGTTGTCAGGTTGCATGAAGCTCCATAGGAAGCTTTATAGAGTAATTGTTCTTTACTTCCCAGTTACTTGAATGTGATTTGCAAATATGAGAACTTGAATATGAAATCATCTGTTTCTTTAACTTCTGAAATGGCAAGAAATAAAAATGTGCACAGCTTATGTTTTCAGTTTCCATCAAATGAGAAATGCTGTACCACCAAGACAAAGAAAGTCAGTTGTTTTCATCTTGTAAAAATTCTGCTTACCTGTCAGAGCTAGGACAAAATTTTGACCATAAAAATAAGAATTGATAAAAGCATTAGTGCTGCAAAGGAATGTCCTAAATAATTACCTGTGAAGCACAGGGATACTTACTCCATTTTGCAGAGGTTTGTTCCTTTGAATTTGGCTAGTATTTTGAAAATAAGTCATCCGTTTTAGGAAAGAACATGTAAAATGAACAGTGAAAACAAATCACTGAAGTGATAAAAGGATAGTACAGAGTTATGAAAACTTTTTTTGCCTTTCTAGAGCTCCGAGTTAATGCTTGGATGCCAGCAAATGCGATTAAATGTAGTTGATCTTTATAAGTATCAGCAAGTGCATGGATCAGGATTGCTTGATGGAAGGTGCTTTTGATTCTGAGGTTTGAGTTGTTGATACTTGTGGATGTGATGTGCATGTTAATCCAGTTTACACATTTGGATATCATACTTGAATTTTTCCTTACAAATATTTTGATTAAAATTGGAAAAAAGTTTCCTGTTTGACTGAAATAGGTTATATATGAAATAAATATTTTTATTTAAGGTGAAAACACAGTCCTTAGTGGAAATAAGAAGTGTGAGAGTGATTTCTAATGAGCCTGAAGAAATTTGCATAGCAATCACTTAAAATTGGTATTTTCTTCCTTAAACTGGTATAGTCTGGTTAGGCAATTTCTCTGAAGATTTAAAGAATGGCTTTTGGGCACTCTTTCATTGTTCGAATTAGTTAAGTACTGCCTCTCTCCTGTCCTGTAATCCCAGTGAAAACAAGGCAGCGACTACTGCATAAGCACAGGGGAGGAGTTTGGTAGTTGAGAGCAGTTACTTTTGTTCCCAAACAAATGGTGCGCTTTGGGATAGCTCTGTTCTTACAGGGATGGTATCCTTTCTTTTTATCACTTCTTCCTATTTCATCTTCACTGCAGCAACCCAGCTTTGTCTTGCAAATTCAGGTGGGTTGTACGTGGTGTCCTTTGTCCTGAAGGGAGGTGAGAATGTTTTGTAACGTTAGCTGGGAGCTGCTACAGGAATTCAGGCACCAAGGCCGCTAACACTGTGTTGTGGATTAACCCTGGCAGGCAGGTGAACACCATGCAGCTGCTCCCTCATTTCCCCAAGCAGGATGGGGGAGAACAGTTTCGCAGGTAAAGCAAAAGCTGTGCATGCAAGCAAAGCAGAATAAGGAATTCATTCACTACTGTTCATCAGCTTGCAGGTATTTAGCCATATCTGGGAAAACAGGACTTCGTCATGTGTAACCGTTGGGAAGACAAATGCCATTTAACTCCAAACATCGTCCCTTCCTCCCTCTTTCCCCAGCTCTTACTGCTCAGCACGATGCCATATGGCACAGGATACCCCTCTGGTCAGGTGGGATCAGCTGGTCCTGGCTCTGTCCCCTCCCAGCTTCTTGGCATCCCCATCCTTCTCGCTGGCACAGCAGTGTGAGAAACAGAAAAGGCCTTGAATGCTGTGTAAGCACTGTGCAGCAATGGCTAAAACATCCCTGTGTTATCAGCCCTGTTTTGGTCACAGACCTAATACACAGCACCATGGCAGCTGCTGTGAAGGAAATTAACCTTATCTGAGCCAAAACCTATGTTCATCAGAACAATCTGTAATATTCCTGATTAATATTTTTATATGAGTTAAGAATGGATTATCTGTCCATCATAAATACTGTGCAGATTTATTTTCTTACTTTGTATTGTTTTTCATATTGCTTTAGCCAGTGACCAGTGAAGATATAATTTCATGATGGATAATGACCCTCCATTTTTGTTTTGCAAATATGTTTAAAGTGAGATACATCATGGTTTTGAAAGTTTCAAGTTGATTTATATCCTTTTGTTAAGATAGCTTCTCAGGAAGATGGGCACTGGTGGTGGGTTGGTTTTTTTGGTTTTTTCTTGGTTTATTGGGGTTTATTGTTCAAAATGAAGACTAGATTTTGTTCTGAGTTGGGACATGTCTTCTGATCCTCCTGGTCAGCAAGGGGATCTACCCATCAGTTTCAGTCTTGAATGCATCTTTCACTGAAATAGCATTCTTTGACCTTTTAATTTTCTGTGGAGAGCCCCAAAATCTTTGTGTTGTTTCTTCCTGCACTTCTTGCATTTCCTTTCCAGCCTGCCTCTTTCTCTGGCTGGGCTTTATTCT
This sequence comes from Pomatostomus ruficeps, assembly GCA_013400735.1. Taxonomy (NCBI): domain Eukaryota; kingdom Metazoa; phylum Chordata; class Aves; order Passeriformes; family Timaliidae; genus Pomatostomus; species Pomatostomus ruficeps. The sequence goes on along the minus strand of VYZT01060350.1, from coordinate 127 downwards.
TTGTTCTGTGAAAAGACTAGAGGAAAAGAGGAAAAAAACAGTCTTCTTCTAACTAGTACTACGTAATCAAGGAGGAAGCGACCTACTCTGTGCCTGAAGAGAGCGAAAAGAAAGCAAAAAAAAAAAG
>VYZT01060345.1:0-21773 GCA_013400735.1 Pomatostomus ruficeps | reverse complement strand
AAAAAAATAGTGTGAAAGAGATTTTTGTAGTATATTTATACCTAGTTCTAGGAACACTTAAAAGTGATTTCTTCCTGTAATAGTACAGCTTTAGTCCAGCTGAGTCATGGCCTTATACAACATTTAGTTAAGCCTGCCTCTAAAATAAGTGTCCAATATCTGTTAAGAAAAAAAAATATGAACCTCTTATAACTGCAAAATGAAAAGTAGGGCTTCTACAGCAGAATATTTTCTGGAGAATGTGCTGAAGCTCTTCATTTGATTGGTAGCAGGAACATTTGCTTATAAGAGTAAGGGGTTAAAAGTCCATCCAGATAGTCCTCTTTGCTGTGAGTTTACTGCCCAGTTTGAATCTTAAGAGAATCATAGACAGACAGTGATCTCTTTTAATATGGGGTGAACTGTAGAACATCGCAGAAAATCAAGAAGTGATGGTGGTGCTGCTATTTGTGCCTGCTGGAGGAAACTATTACTTTTATTCCTACAGGTCTAGTTATAGCAACTGGTGAAAAATCCAGTGCATTCTATTATTCCTCAAGTGGTGCTCCAAGTAGACATTGATGTTCTAGGTTGTGTTCTTATGTGTAGCTATTGGCTTCCATGAGGGCTTGATTTTCTGTCACCTCTGTGTTGTGGCCTTGCTGCCTCTTCACTTAGTCTGTGCTAGGATATTTAGTCCCAGAAGGGCTCTCGGCTCCTCATGGGTGGGTGGAGCAGGTTGCCATCATAGCACTATAATGCCTTGTAACTGGCATCTGGCCTGATACAGGGAATAGTTTGGCCCATGCCAAATAAATGCTCTTACATAAGTAAGCATAAAGTTACAGTGATGATCATATATAGATACCACCTATTCTTTATTGCTCTTCTGAGGTTCATTTGTTCTTCAAGATAAAATTACACATCCAGTATGAAGACAGTTGATGGCTGAAAATAAATCTGTTTGCATAACCTTTTACTGTTCTTTGTTGCAGCTCTCAAGTTCCACTTACAAATATAGGAGTGAGGAATTCAAGAGACAGTTTTCTCATCTGCCAGACTCGGAGAGACTCATAGTAGGTAAGAAGTAATCACAGAAAAAGTCCTTGTCTTCTGGTTGGTGACTTCAGCTTGCAGTCGTGTCAAAGCATTTTGGTTTTTTTATGGCAAATTCTAGCTACAGCTGATAACTTCCTATTCTCCTGTCTTGGAACTAGCATCAGATACCTTCAAGGAAATCCAGGNCATACTCCTCTACTGCCTACTTTGTGAAAAGATAAGGGGTGTTTGTTTCTGAGACCCTGTTAACTGGGTAGATCATCCTTAGCAAAAACTTTCCCCTTGCTCCATGGAGCTAACACACTTGCCCAAGGCACCTTGATTAATGTGACTCCTGGGACTGAGTGACACGGTGCCTGGTTGTAATTTAAAAGACTATTTTTCAGATGAATGGGAAAGGAAAGAAGCAGGTGTCAGAGAATATCAAACTATGATGCATAACTTCCCTCAACACTGAAATGTTCCTTTTGAGCTCTAGCTCTGTTCCACTCCACTGCAGAATCCAAGGAAGGCAAGCATGTAATCCTACCTCGTTTGCATAGTGATGCACCTTATTCCCTCCTTTATCACCTGCCTGTGTTGTATTTGTGTAACAAATACACTGTATATTTTCATACAGAAGTGGCATTGTGACTGTTTCAAGTTCATCTCTCGCGTTACGCTACGCACCTTGTAAGGAGGTGAATGTTGAGAGGCTGTTAGTGTATGCTTCAGTGTGCAAGCAGCAGCTCTGAAGCAGTTAAATCCCTGTGTCTTTTTCCAGCCTCAGGAGGCAGTGATCCTCTGAAATGCCTTCTGCATTTTTAAAATACTTAAGTAAGGAAGTAAAACAGAAGGAAAGGATATAAAGGATATTACTTCAAAGCATTGTTTTGATGTTTCTCCTTACACTTGATTGATACAGAAAGCCACGGAGCAAACTCTGAAGCACAGTTTCCAAGAAGAGACTGCCTGTGACTTAGAGAAAGATTTAGTAATGGGTTAATCTCAATCTGTTTCATCAGAAGCAAAGCCATTACTTTTATATAATTTTTTTTTTACCCCATAAAAAGCAGTACTTCCTCTAAAGGACTTTTTGCATCCTCCGAGCAAAGAGCTCTTCCTTTGCTTGGTGCAGAGAAGCTTGGTACAGGCTTTACAGTGCTCCAAGGAGCCATTGCTTGCTGCTGTTCATTCAAAGAATTGTTACTGCTTCTGTTCTTAAATTAGCTGTTAAAAAGAAGCAACTATACTACTGTAATGAGCACTCTATGTAAAGATGATGAAATACTATTTTCTTAAAAGGAAAGGAATTACTTAGACTGTCTAAATGGGAGCTTAAAGGAGTGCTACTATCATTTGCCTGAAAATGCTGTTTTCAAGCAACATATTAAGTTACTGGTTCTGAAAACTTAGCAGGAGAAATGCTTATCTCTTCCTTTTGTTTTGATATTCTCCTTTGTGTAGGTAGGTCAGACTGGGGTGGGGTTGCTCATCATTTGCCCAGTGATGACCTTTGTAGGTCTGAATCCCTCTCTTGCAAACAGAGAAGTCAGATGCAAACTTTTTAGTATTGCTTTCCTCAAGTCCTTAACCTCAAGCTCCTGTTGCCTTCTTCTCTGAGTATTTTGGTATCTGACTGTTCTTTAAATATGCACTTACAACTTATTTGTTTAGATTTAAGTTTATGTAGTTCTGTTTGTAGTTATGCTTCCCAGGGCTTGTATATATGCCTCATTCTTGTTACAAGAAAGTTTATTGCCACTTGATTATTTGAAGGGGAAAATGCTGGAGAATTTTTAAAATTGTAATAAAAGCTTCTGTAAATGCAGACATACCTTGAAGTTAGGATGTTGGGGACTCCTGAACTTCTTGATATTTGAACAAGAACTGTATTATCTTCTCGTCGTACACAAAATCAAAATTCTAGCTCAGAGAACACCAGGTACAAAGCTATTTGATACCTCTAAGGGTAAAATCACTAATATATTGCATCAATACATAAATTCTATGTGTTTTCTATACATTAGGTAGCCTTCTTTAGGTTGGAGCTTCCAAAAGAGATCTGTCTTAATTATCTAGCAGCAGTACTTGTGAAAACTCCTTTTGTTTGAATCTTCAGGCTCTGAAATTTGGAAAGCTCTCTGAGATTTTTAGAAAGTGCAACCAAATCCTCTGCTCTTGTTCTTAATTAGCAGGTATCTGATGATGGGTAATTGCATTGTAGATGAAATCTGTTTCTCAATAGGGATGTTTCAGCCAAAGACAGTATCATAAAAACGACAGTCAACTTCTGGAAATATCCCCTGCATGAAGAACTGCATAGCTTTAAGCTGCCTGTTAGTGTCTCACTGCAGACAGTTTTAGCTAGTGATAGGATCTGTTTAGTGGAAAATTATTATCTTACTACAACTTAGGAACTACTGTTTCGTAGGAGTTGACAGTATAATCTGTTGTACTATAAGATGTTTGTGTGTTCTGTTGTTTAGGTGCTTTGAAATTTGACTAATGAATATTTCTCCCATGTACTCCTGGTCCTGCCTGACACCTCTTCTCGGAAAGCCTAAGATAATGCGCAGGGGTTGATACACAGAGTGCTGCCCTTACATGGGTGTACCATCAACTCTGGTTTGGGCTCTTCCCAGAACAATGGTCTGGAAGCAAGCCAGTTAAAGTCTGTCTTTGTAGACTTCTTAAGAGTGAAAGAAATGACTTTTTGTTGTATTGTAATACCCCATCTCATTTGAGTTAACAGGTGTGGTCAACTGTGCTGCAGTCAGTGGGTGAGTAACTTGCTCTTGCTCTGTACACAGATTACGCCTGTGCGCTCCAGAAGGATATCCTGCTGCAAGGACGCTTGTATCTCTCTGAAAACTGGCTCTGTTTCCACAGCAACATTTTCCGATGGGAGACCACAGTAAGATCTCTCAGCTCACTTGAATCCCACCTTTTCTGTGTCCTATCCTATCAGTATATAGGATTAGAGTCCCTCAAACAAATCTTATGCTGTCAATCTCATACTAGTAACTCTGGGCTGTGAAGAAAGAGCCTGCATCCCTGAGTGGAAATGCAGATCCATTCTCTGTAAAATAAGAATAGCAATGGAGGCATCTGAATGCTGAAGTAAGCCTGCTCAGTCAGTCATTCAGCATAGGTAGATTAGGAATTCTGCTAAAGCTGGCTTTTTGCATTTCTGGATGACAGTTTGCCTTTCCTTACCATGGAGATTTGTCCTATAAAGGAATGTAACACATAATCTTCTACTATGAGACCTGGGGCACAGCATGGTATGTGGTGTTGCCCTATTCAGGAACTCTGCAGCATTGAACCTTACTTGACTCAGCCTCACATGTAAATATCAGTATCTAAGAACAGCTGAAGGGAATTCATAAATTACTTCTGCAAGTTCTCATATTGTGGTCTGTGACTTTTGAATAGTATGAGCAAAGGTAGATGTTTGTGATATGTTGGCCCTTTATTTCTGTCAGATTAGGTTAATGAGTTAAATTTTTTCATTCAAACAGTCGTTGCATCTGCTGTAGAACTTGTGTGAAGCAGTGAATGAGAAAGGGAAGATAACCTAGCTAATGGGGACGCTCATGTCAAAATGTTCTGTGAACTGTGGGACTGCTCATACCTTAAGTTAGTATCTCACATTTGAGTGCTCTGAAATACACAGGACAAACAACAAATAGCTTATGTATTTAAGACAGTGAGGGGCTGTAGAAAAATGTAACTAAAAACCAAGCTTCCTTTCATCAAATGGATTTGATAATTGAGTATTTCTTGTTTTAGATGTGAAATTAATTAAAAAATAAGCCCTTTGAAATTACACCCTTGAATATATAAACCATTCAAAGACAAATTGGTTTGAGGTTTTTTAGCCAAAACAGCATACATCCTGATAACCTGTTTCTGCCTGTCTAGCAGAGTGGTATCTTCAGCAATACCTTTAGGCAACCTGAGCTCATCAGCTACAATGGTGCAGCCAAGTTTGGGATCTCATTAGCAGGCTGTGTTGTTGCACAGAGGGAGTACGTGGAGAACCTTCTGCTCACACAGGAAAAAACAAGATAGAGCTATATGTTCCTCCTTTCTCTAAGCTGAATGGCAGCACAGCCTTATATTCAAGAGGAGAGGGGGTAGGCTGGCTGGAAATAGCTTGTTGCAAGCCAGTCAGACCGTGTTCTTCTAAACAGAAACATTTCAACTACTAATATACAAGTCCAATGTGCCTAGGCAGGAAGAATTTCTTGCAGTGACTAGAATAAAACTCTGAAAATGGACTGTATTGTAAACTTCTGTGAGAACACAATCTATTATCTGATCTCTCTCATCTATGTCCTGCTTTACGTATAGCATTCTGATTGTGATTGACTTTCAGATCTGTGATTTGTATTTGGTTGGGATTGTGGTGTGTGGCTGGAGGAGTGGAAGAAAAGAAGGAAGAACCACTTACTTCCCTAGTCCTAATCTGAAAGGAGATGACTCTTAAGTCGCCTCAGCTTCTACTTTGAAATGCTTGCTGTTAAAGCAGCAAGTGGAGGCAGTAATTGCTTTTGTGATCTCATCTGAACTGCATCCCAGGGTTTGGGGTTAGAGTTCCTCATGCATGTTCTGTAACTTCTAACTTTTTAGTCATACGTTATTTTTAATATGTTTTATTAATGTATTTCTGCTTAGATTTCTATTGCTTTGAAGGATATCACTTTCATGACAAAGGAGAAGACTGCTCGTCTCATTCCAAATGCCATACAAATAGCAACAAAAGGAGAGAAGGTGAAAATCTGTGTTTAAATATGTTCTTGCTAAATGATATAGTCCAGAACACGGCACTTGTGCTAGTCTATATTTGCATAAGTAACTTCCCTGTCAAATGTTTAAATGTGATTGGGATTAGAAGATAGGCTTTGGTTTGTTCCCTGTGCATGTTGGCTTGATAATTCAACTCCTGTTTGGTTGCTGAATCCCTTAGTGGTGTTGATCAGTAAGCAGAAAGTAAGAGTTTGTCTCACCTATTCAAATTACATCTGTTTGAAAACTAAAATTCAAGGCATGAATTCTGAATATGTATTCTTCATACTGGAAAAATACCAAAGTCATTGGATTTCAAGTGCTCCTGGAAGAAAACTACTGGAAACAAAAGGACTGTGATGTCATGGGTGTCAAGTAATGGAGAAATTTACCCCAGAACATGTGCTGGGAAATGAAGTTTTTGAGTGTGTATTTGAGAAACTGAAAAGCATGATGAAGAGTCTTCTTATGTGCAACACACTTTGTGATTAGTTCTTCTGTGAATGCCTTGAAAATAATAATTCTTGGCAAAGAACATAGAATAGCTTTCTACAGTGAACCTGGAGCTGTTCTTTGTGAAGGAACTGTGATTCCTCATATAATGATGCATATAATTTTATCTCCTATTCTAATTTTAATTTAACATCATTTTGACTGAAAACGTTAGTAAAAGGCATATGTTACAGAAGAATGGAAATAGCTGTGGCCTGTAAGAAGCAGGCATATGCATTTCTGATTGTTGAACCTCCTGTTTGCAAGTGGGGGAAGAATTTAAGTGTGTAAGTAGTTGAGGAGGAGCTCTTCCTTTATGCCAAAGGTAGTCACATGGCCAGAACAGCAAGTGTCTTTATCAACTATGTGGACATTGGGAAATGTACTCTTACTCACTGAAAGTGATAAGAAGTGTGGAATGTGAGGAATATGACCCCAGGTTTGTTGAATGTGAAAGGAGGCAAGCTGTTACTGATAACCTTGGGATATTCAAGATATAAGGAAGCATTCTGGGATTCTTGGGAAAAAAAGCTATGTGTGAGCTCATTTTTCACCTTGTTTTTTTCTGCAGTTTTTCTTCACGTCATTCAGTGCAAGAGACAGAAGCTACCTCAGTATCTTCCGTTTGTGGCAAAATGTGTTGCTGGATAAGGTAAGCTTGTCTGCATCAGTACCTGTGGTTAAGCAACCAAAAAATCTCTTTCTAATGTCGACAGATATGCCTCTGGAGAATAAGAGACTTGAAGTTAGCTTTTCCTTTCTGCCTTAGAATTTTAATCTGATGTTCTGCTGCTTTGGTTCCTCGTACTTCAGATCACAGATGAAATTCTCATCCTTTCCTTCTCAGACTGCCACCTACAACTCTGCTGTTGAAGGAGCATTTTGTCTTTGCATATAGGTTGCATGCTTCTCTTCACTAGCAGCTCAAGCATATGTTACAAAATTGATATGCATTTGCTTCACATTTTTTATGCCTAATGTGTGATCAAAAAAGCAAGAGGTTTTCTCAGTGAAAACGTTCAAGGAAAAAAGCCAAAACTCCTTCTCAGAGAAGTTAGCTGAACCTTTGGCAGCCAACTCATTACAACTCTGCTGACCTTGAATAAATGCAACAAAGGCAGGCTGTATGATATGGAAGTGTATTTTGGCAACTTCTGCTAGTTAGCTTGATTTATATTGCGATTTGTGGATACTTAAGCTAATCTTCTTACTAAAAATGGACTGACACTTTTGCAGAACATCAGTGTAAGGCAATTTTTGTAAACCAATTCCTTTCTCTTTATGGCACTCATTGTTTAAATATTTTAACACAGTTGCAATTACACACCAAAATATCCATATATAATGCTGCAATGATCCCCCAAGGTTTAAAGCTGATTTGCTACTTACACACAGTAGCTACACTTTTTTTTTTTGTTAGATGAATTTTAGGGCAGACTAGAGGCGCTTCTTGTCAAAAAAACCCCTGAAAATGAAGGGAAGTGCTATTTAAGGCAAAACGAATGTTTCTTGCAAATCTCTTGTCCCTCAAATCAAATACTATTTAACTGTAACATCATAACTATCTTGTCTTGAATCCAGCCACAAAGTACTATGTCACCTTTTCACTGGAATGTGCAACTGGAAGTAACCTCTCTTTCATTGTGCAAAGTTTGTCAGAAATGGCACTTGTGTTATTCAGGGGATTAGTTTGTGGTGCTGGAGGGTCAATGTATGGACATTCAGGTATACAAACCCATTCTAGGGCTGGAACAGAGGTAACAAGCTTTGTACTGTTCAGTATTAGTTTTTCTTGTGTGTTTCTACTCTGTGACACTGAAATGAGTGTCACATTAGAATCAGCTTTTCACTTTAGAGCAGTAGCTGAAGGATAGATAAGAAAGCAGGAGGCATGGACTGCATGCAAGATGAGATGAATTAAGCCAGCAGGTTTTAGGAACCTGTGCATTCGAGTAGCTTGGGAACTATCCTTATTATTTCTGTCAAATCTTGCTGTTAGCTTGCTTGCATCCTCACTGAAGTATGTTAAAAGATAAATCTGTTTATGAGAATTTCTGCTTGGGGTTCTCAGTTATAAAATGGAGAACTGTCATGAGGTGTATATAGGGCTTTTTAATGTAGTATGTTTGGAACTATTCTTGAAATGGGATTTCTGTTAGGTTGAGCTCCTACTTCTGCAATGTAGTAATGACTTCTGATTCTCTGCTAGAATGTGTTTGAGTCACCTGTCAGCCTTCTTTATGATATTCTTTACTAGATCAAGCTATAGAGGGGCACTGTGGAGTTGAAAGTAGAAATATAAGTTGCTAGAGATGGATCCACTGACTCTACTACAATGACAGCTGTCTACTGAACTGTTACTAAAAGAGAGCCCTTGGTGTTTTCAAGCAGTTTTCCTCTTTTCTCACCACCACCCCATGTCAGGAACAGTATACCTTTGGAAAGTATCTTATACACCTGAGGCCCTGCCATGGTATGTAGTGCGTATGTGAAGCTTGGTGTTCCTGGCTTCAGTGATCAAAGGGATGCCATCAGAATTTGTAAGGCTTCTGACAAAAACCAAATCTCACTCTGGAACCAGTTCTAAAAGGAGCTAATTTTAATGTTTCCTCTGAAAATAGCTAAATGTTTTAAAGCCTGTGAATAGCTTGGTTATATTCTGGAGCACATCTGCTAGACCTGGAGATGACATCCAACTGTTAAATTATGAAATTAAATCATTCTGTTGTCATCAGAAGTATAGCACTGACTGTAGGTGTCACAGTGCTGGTTTGCGCCACCTGACGGTGAATAATCCCCAATTTTCAGGATTTGGTTCCAGGGGACTGGAACTGCATTTGCTTCAAATCAGGTCTGTGCAGAGGTGATTTTCAGTCTCTGGCCTCTTCAATGCTTCCTGGGCACAGATTTCGTGGTATGAGGTCTCACCTCTGAAGAATGACCTGTCTGCTTTATCTGATACACCCTAAGCTTTCACCACTTACAGAACTTCTCGGTGGGGTCAGCCTCATCCCCTTTCCCAGATCTCCATCTGGTGGCCATTCTGCCTTGTACCTCCCAGGTACTGCATGTCCCAGATGGTGGAACAAGTAGTCCTTTGACAAGTTTGCCTTTCTATTAGAAGTGACTTGCACTGTGGAAGAAAACCAGTAAACGGTTACATGCTGTTCAGTGCCCAAACTTACTTCATCCATCAAGATGCTATCCCCCAGCTTTGCACCACTGTTCTGACAGGACTCCTGGTCCCCTTTAGCTGAGTTATAATTTTCTAGCTTCTAACCTCTTCAGACCTTGCTCAGAATACACAACAGTGTGTTTGGTGCCCTTCAACTTTAGCTCCTCTGCGAGTCAGTGGGTACTTTCCTTTTAAGATCAGCCTTTCTTAGGCTTTTTATTCTTTAAATATCCATGTAAAGTCTTCTTTCTTTGAAGGAAAATTCCACTTCTTTTTTTCCATCCCTGTTGCAAAATGTGTGCAGAGTGAGTCTCGTAGGCTTTTACCTTGCCATTGTTTTTTAAATGATCCAGCATCATGGAAAATAAGGAATCATTAATGCAGGTCTGGAAGAGACATGACACCGGTCTTGATAAAACAGATAGCTGCTTCCATATCCACTGCAGCTCTCAATAATACATCAGTTTATAAAATCAGCTAAAAATCCTGTTTTGCAGTGGGCTTTCCAGATTGGTAGAAGAAGTTTATTCATGGCTGCTATTGACAATAAGAGCAGTACCATTTACAGTTTTGCTTTATTTTCCTAAACCTTGAGGGTGTCAAATATCCCTCAAGTTTAAGGGAGAAGGAACAAATTAAAATGTAATTAGGCAGGTCATTCAAATCCCAAACAAACACAGCACTCCTTATTTCTAATGGAACAAGATCTTAACTTAATCGGTCTCAATTCCCATGAGTCCTCTTCCTTAGAACTGGATTTATTTTCCTATTGTTCTTCTTATGCTTTGCTGGGTAGAGATTTGCAACTGTCTCTGGAGACATTGTAGCAGGTAAGTCTAGAGGTGTGAGAATGGACTAGAATTTCTGATCAGCTGGGCTTCTTGTGGCAGACATCTACCAGGACAGCAGTTCTGCCTTCCCCAGCAGTTTCTCAGGGAAGGTTGTGAAAAGACAGATGTTTATTTGCACTTTTGTGTATAACAAGATTAATTTTAGAGATGAAAGAAGGCTTAGTTTGATTCTGAGCTTCATGTTTGGGCAGTTAGAGGGAGAGTTTGCTGTTTTCCTCCCCTGTTCTGCAAACAATCAGAGTTCTGCATCAGAGTTGCCTGGAAGGAGTGTGGTGTGTGGTGGGGGTTGTCTCTTGAGTCAACCTGTATGGCATGTCTCGTTCTTATTTCTGTATTTGTCCATAGGGGGTGAAAATCAGCAGCTTTGCTTCTGTCAGTGGTATTCTGTAGTCTTGCTTGTGCCAAGACACCTCTTTGTCTGGCATGAAGCAAAGTATTGATGATCTGTGCTGTGGTTGAGAAGACAAAAGTGTATCCCAGCTGCTTCTTGTAGCCTTTGTTTTTTGTATACAAAGAGAACTAAGGGAAAAACCAGTGTAGACTATCACCTTGAATGGGCAAAGTAATTCATGTTTAGATTTAGCCTTTCAAGCTTCAGAGCTTCTCTAAGCCATCCTCTCAGAAGCAGAAGTCTGACCCAGAAAATTTATGCCCTTCTTTGCTTTCAGAACTGACTGAGCTAGGAATAATTGAGCAGAGTGCAAGAATCCTGTTTTAGGAGGAGAAGTCGGTAACATTGGCTTTACAATACAACAGGAAACAGCTTTATAGATTCCTTTATAGAAGCTGAAAAGCTTCTCTGCTTTCCTCAGACTATTGAGCTGACCGTACAAGGGTAGTCTGATTCGCCCACAGACAGAACATACCAGTGAATTTAATTAGCACCATTAGCTCAGTCCCATTATGACTGGAAATCAAGGCATTGGTGATATTGGGCAACAGAAATGAAAATGGCTTTCTTTCTCTTTTTTGATTCATGGTGGGAAAGTGTGCTAACTAAAGATACACCTCAGTCATATTTTGAAACCATGCAATGCCCGGCCCTGCTTTTTGGCCATTTAATAAGACCAACTGTAGGTAGTTGTTTGTGGTTATGAGTTTATTGCTCCAAAAGACAGCATGCCTGGGGAAAGTGAAGCCAGCTCTAAGTGGATGCACGTGGTTCTGCAGTGCATTGCTCTGTAGAACAAACCCCCGTGCAGAGAGGGAGGCTGGCAGTAGCTGTAATGACCCTTGCTTTATAGCTGTGTGCTTTGTGTTTTAATGTTTACTTTGCCCTCGCTAGGATTAAATACCTTGAAACTGATCTCTGCCAATAGGGTGCTTGTTGCCAGCTGCTTTCTGAAAAGCCCGAAATCGTGCTGTGCTGGAAAACACCCGAGGGAAAAGCCCTTGCCCGTCTCCCGAGCTGGGCAGTGTTTGCCCCGGCCCTCGGGGGGAGCGGCTCCCGTGCGATGCGCTGCAGCGCAGGGGTCCCGCNGGGCTGTCCCGGGAGCGGCGCTGCCCGGCGGGACGCGCCAGGTGGGTCGCGGAGCGGGACGGGGGGCGGGCGGGCAGTGCCGGCAGCCCGGGCAGTGCCGGGGCAGCTGTGGGCGCGCGTTTGCATCCTGCGTGCGGGTCAGCTCCTCTGCGTCTGTCTAAAATTGCGGGTCCTGTAACACTCTGCAGGTGAAGCCAGCGGGTAGAGAGGATCATTTAAAGGCCCTTTAAATAATGGATGGGTATTTAATGTCATCATTTCATGCAAATAGTAAGCACTACTTGTGTTACTGCCTCATTAGCACAGCCCTGTTCCCTTGATCAATATGGATGGTGGCCGAGGCACATTTTCCAGTGTGGTATCTCCTGTTTTAAGATCTCTGGTATTGTTCTCTGAGCTCTATTAAGTACCAAAACCTTTTATTTCCATTCCTTCTCTTTTTTTTTTGCCCCCCTCCCCAGCCCTTTACAGCCGAGGTGGACTTTGAAACTCATTGCTTACTCTGCAGATATGAGTGTGTCATACTACTTTCACCTCCAAGCTTTACGGATGGTTTAAGAGAACTTATATGTGTCCCAGTAGCTGTGGGAATTCATGGAGCAGGACAGAGATATTGTAGAGAAGGAGAAGACTTAGCTAGTGGTGAGTCAAGGTAATCCTGAAGAAAAGCAACTATTTTTCATAAAGAGGGTGCTAGTGGTACAAAATGAGGACCTCCTGTCCCACCTTAACAAAGTGGACAGTTGGCTGACCTAGACACCAGTGTAGTGACTGAAATGTTAGCCTCACACAATTTGTCAAGTACTCTGAGCATCCTCAGGAAACAGGCAGATATCTGTTAAGCAGTTTGTTCAGGATCAAAGAAGGACTTACTGATTTTGTGCCGTATGGAGTGAAATTCAAGAGGGAGGTACCTTGAAGGTATCTTTGAAAATGTGGGTGACATGTGAAGAAACAAGGAGTGGCTACAAGTACATGTTTTCTTAAAATGATGAGTTTTTTTACGCCTGGTGTTGTTGGTTGAACATGAATGGGTGGGGAGTTTGGAGCAGACAGGAGTACAGCTGCCCAAAATGCTGAAACCCAATCTCGGAACATGATACCTGAATGCTTTCGGTCCTTGCCAGAATTGAGGTTAAAGGCTGTGGCGTAATTCAAACTTGTTGCTGTTTTACCTCCAGTGCCTTACTGTCCCATACTGTGGTTCTTGACTAGCTCGTTTTGTTTCAGAGGCTGACCAAGCAGGAATTCTGGCAGCTGGTGCACCAGAGCTATGGCTCTGAGCTGGGTCTGAACAGCGAGGAGATGGAGAGCTTCCACTCATCGTCTGAGGACAACGGGCAGTCTCGGTAAGGAGAGGTTGTACAGCCTATGGAAACACCCGGGGAGAAGCAGTGTCCTCCTCCTTAGAAACTCTGTTTCTAAAGAGCTGCTGTAGCCTTACAAGAAAGGTTAAGCCTGTAGTAAAAGGATGCAGAGATCTGAACTGCATAGACTGAGCATGCATAAAAACTTACCTGTGAATGTTCTAAAATAGTAGCAGTGCAGCTGAGGCCCCTTAGGAGAGGGGAGAGGAAGACCTTGTTCTCCCTGGATCTGCTTGGGGATCAGGATAGGGTAGCTTAAATAGCAGCCTTTTCACATGATGGTGCCTAGTCAGCACCTGTGTGCCCTTCAGTGGTTTCGAGGGTTTGAATAGAATGGAGCTGTACTGTGGTTCGGACACTTTTTTCTTTACCTCCTCTGTGGAGACTAAAATACTTGTTTTGTTCTCCTTATATCTGAGGTCTTAGCTTATTTTCGTATTGTCCTTGGCTTGAATTAAGAAATAGGAATAATAATATAATAAACTGGAATAATTGTAATAATAATGATGTGGATTTTTAAAAGAATTGCCTTGATTTTTTTTGAACAAATGTGAACTGATTTATGACCTGCCAGTGTCAATCTAATAACAGCACTTAACATATGTCTATATAAATAAGCATGACTCTACAAAACTGAACAATGTAATTTGTTTCTTCAGTCCTGTGTTATCTGAATATGTTTTTGAGAAAAATGTCTTGAGTTCATTACAGGCTTCAAAAGATGTCCTATTAAATATTTTCTGATTGTGTTTTTTTGTTATTTTTGTTATGTTTTGGGTTTTTTCTCTTAAAAAGTCTCAACTTTGCAACTTTGGAATAAGGGATGCAGGAAAAAAATAATTTTCTGACACTTTCTTATAACATTTTCTTTCCAGATTAGTTATAAGCTATATCTGTTTCCTCATTTCCCACAGCACTCACTTTCTCTTTGATTCACCAGTACTTGATTTTAACCTTGTGATCAGAAGCTGAATCTTCTGAGAGGTGGCTGGAATGAGGAAGATGGCTCGATATTAATGAGCTGGATGTGGGAAGAATGAGTTGGTAGTTTTTAGTCTTATCTGAACAGCCATGTTTTGAATGCAAAAATCACGCGAGACGCTTTCTCGGATTTCTCAGTGCTTGTATCTCCAAGGATATCTTCCTTTTTGGTTTGGACAGATCCAGCATTTGTGATGATTCTGGAGAAAGGGATGAAAAACTACCCAAAATGATTGGTTTAGTTCGTGAGCCCACGCTTCAAACAGAAGGAGAGTCACCCAACAGACACATGTTGCCAGGAGTAAGTGCTGACACAGCCTTTCTTGCTGTTTGTAGCTGATAAGCATATCTGCTTAATTTGTATATCTATAAGCATAGGATGAATGGAGACTATATCTTCTAAACAAGTCTTTGAGAAGTCAAGAATGTTTCTTAAATTTGAAAATGAGCAAAATTCTGTGTAAGAGAATACTGTTGGTGTGAGCTTCAGCAATGCTCTGTCACTAATTTACTGCACTACCTGGCTAGAACGCTGAGGCTTATGCCCTGGTCTGTTTCTTGGTTTTCCTTTAAAAACAAAATTACCTGGTTTTTTGTTATCCAGTTCTTGAGGGGATAATATTTGTTTTTTATCCGAGTAGTTTTTGAAAGCAATGCCTTATTCCCTTCCAGTGCTTTCTTGCTTGTGCTGTTTGTCATTTCAAAAGATACCTCCTCTTACATTACTGTCTCTCCTGTACATAAGGTTTATTAAAGGGTTGTTATGCTATGTTATCCTTGCTTTCAAAGGTCAGTTAGTCTGCTGTCGTGAATATATGAAACCTTTTTTTATTGAAATCTGTGGAAATGCTCCAGAAGGAAGGGGAAAACCCCCACACTTGCTATAATAAGGATGAATTTTACCTTGATGCCTTGGGTTAGTACAATTGAACAAGCATGAGTGCCTCACTTGTGTCCATTCCTGTTGTATGAATTTTTGAATGTATTTGGCTGGGGGGGATGGCAAGTGCATTAGTAGTGATATCTGAGATGGGCACAGTGTCTAGCACAGTTACTTGAACTCCTGTGTGCAGTTGTAGTCCTAAAATGTTGCAGATATTTTCTCTTGGTTATTAGATATCCCAAAGATCTTGGCGAGTTTATTGCATTTTTTATAAACTTCACTAGGGCTGGGTACCTAATTGCCAGTTTTGCTTTGGAGAATTTGGGGAAGGAAGAAAGGAGAGATTATTTTAATAGTTTTTACTACCCTATAAATCTTCTGGATTTTGTCACTTGCTAAAACTGATCTGGAGGTTAAGTAGGGTTTAAATAGTTTTGCTAAAGTCGAGGTTAATGGCTAGAGACTCGTATCCAGCAAACAATATTGGTGTTTCTCAGATGTTAAAAGCTTAGTTACTTGAGTGATAGATATTCCTTATGGAAACTCTAGCAGTATAAAACAAGATTTTTTGAGAGTTTTAAGGGAGGCCTGAGAGGACTGGGGATCCTGCTGGAATCTGGGCTCTTTGGGATAACCAAAAATCTACAGAGGTAGCCTTAGTTTGGAGTTGTAAGTCTTATTTGCACAAGAACAAGCCATTTAAAATAATTGCTGTGCCTGGAAAAGAAGCCACACCCAGAGATGTCTCTTGCAGGTGCTAAATCTAATTGGGCATCTTGGTAAGGAGGAATGCCTGGGGATTTGGTCTGTAAAAATGCTAGAATTCTCCCTTGAATAAACTGCCTCTGAAAAGTCTTTTAATTATAGTGTAAAAATGCAATCTTGATAAATGTGTAACTAAACTGTTTGGTTTACTGTTTCAGGGTAGCTAAAATGCGCAAC
Source organism: Pomatostomus ruficeps (assembly GCA_013400735.1). Lineage (NCBI taxonomy): Eukaryota > Metazoa > Chordata > Aves > Passeriformes > Timaliidae > Pomatostomus > Pomatostomus ruficeps. The sequence continues at coordinate 5,791 of VYZT01060345.1, read as the reverse complement.
TGACTTTGTTTAGCTGTATGTGTCACTTGGCATTACTCAAGAATGTCCATGCTCTCTCCACAGCCCCAGGATTGCAGCATATTTTGTAGAACCACAAGGGCAATAGGAAGAGGCAGTAGTGCTTAGAATGTGTTTATCAGAAGCCATCACAGTGATGACACAAAGCACACTTAACCACCTTCCAGAGACTGGAGGGAAACAGGCTTTAACTCCCCTTTACTGCTCTGATAGACAATGTAAGTCCCAAAGCTCTCATAGGAGGAAGATCTGACTAGTGGAGGGTTTGGGTCTAGTATTTGGCCCATCTTGAAAAAAGCGTTGTTAATGGCTGTCTGTAGTTGATTGAGGAAAGTCTGTGTGGAACAGCAGTCATGGCTCATCTGCCTCTCAGTACATGTGAATGTGGGAACCACCTTGTTGCTTGATTCTGCAACCATCATCTTCCCTCCTGCCCCTTGGAGGGAGGCCTTCCAGTCCCAGAGCTTGCTGTTCACAGGCTAAAAACAAAAAAACGCCTTGGCACAGAGCTTAGCAGTAGTGGACTAGCTCAGCAGATAAATGTACAATAGGGAAGAAATTATACATCTTTAATTCCAGCTGACAGATCTTAACATCTTTACTCTTTAATGTGAAAAAACCCAAACAAACACAAACCAACCAGAAACACCATGAAATCTGTGTTGAACTCGATCAGTTATTCCAAAAGCCCCATCTTGAATCTCTTCTTCCATGATATCATGAAAATCTTTTTTTTCTAGGGGCGGTTGCTTTTGTCTTCTGACTTGAGCCTGACTTTCCTGCTCTGCTCATGGCATGGTGGGCTGCTCTTATGCTGCTGGTAGAAACTCCATGTTAGATCCCTGATTGTTGTCAAAATGCTATGGGAGTTCCTTCAGTTTGTGCTGGATCAGTGTGTCAATTATTAGGCTGTTCTGTCACAACTAGCTTCTTTTTTGACCTCCATCTGTATTGGTAGAGTATTTTGACATTTAATATTGGTTCTGTCCTAGATCCTGTTGTGTGACTGAGAATAACTTACATGGCAGCTCCTCTCAGTAGGAGCATTTGTTAACTGATCTGTTTTTCTGATTCAGTCTTCCTTGTTAATTTTTTGACCTTGAAGGAGTATTTTTGTCTGCTTATACTGCAGTCAGATTCATGCCTGTCTCTGTTTTCCTGCCACCCACCTCCTCCTAATGGCCCATGGTTGCACAAAAAAAGTAACAGGTTTTTACTTTGAAAAAACCCAAGAAGTACAGGAAGTACATGATGACTGCTCAAGCAGCGGATGCTCTTGCTTTCTTGAGTCAGTGCCAAATAATCTTTAGGGGTGATGGTTTTGCAGATGAATCAGAACAAGTCAGCTGAGGAGGCCTGATCCCATCTACTGTGATCCAGCACTGCTCTTCCAGGGACTGTGCTGCTCTTGATCCCAGGTGTTCCACTGGCAGCAGTGGGGCCTTGAGGAGAGGTCTAGAATGAAAGCTGATTCAAAGACGGTAGCCAGGCTTTTTGGGTGGCATTTTGAGATACACAAATTTTGTTCATACAGTTTCCCTGGAGATGTACTTTGAGTGTACAGGGGTGCAGTACCAGGGAGGGGGGGAAGGGGGGAGACGGCTGAGCCTGGCCATGGGAAAAACCGAAACCTGGCCATAGCACACTGCAACACAGGGGCATATATACTTAGCTGACAGTTCTTGTTTAAGGTTAATTGCTGCATCATTGATTCAGTGACTGATGTTCTGGGGGATTTCCTTCCTGCTTATATATTGGAAATGGCCAATCATACTCCATTGCTTTGTTTCTGAGAAGTAACATTTTATAAGTAGGATGGCTCTAGGCAGTATTTTAAAACTTCTTTTTTCAAAGGGTGATGGAGTCCTACAAAATAAGAACTTTTCAAGTACGTAATTGGGATAATCTAATCTTCCTGAAAGAGGAAGGCCCTGCTTGTTTAATTGTGTTTACCCTCTGGATTGTTGGACCTTGCTAAACTGTTAGGAAAAAACTAACCTGATTAATACGAAGTAAATCTGTGTTAGGTAAATGAATTTATAAATGCTAGTGTCAAAGCAGGAAAGGAGTCCAAACTGTGCAGATAGGTGAAAGGGGACTGTCCCATGTAAGGCAGCTCTTGGTACCAGCAGTACATACAAATTAGTCTGTTCCTTTTTATCATGGTTTAGTAAAATACATAAATAAAGGGAAGAGAGAGGTTGGCTGTTGGTTGAGGAACAAGAGAGAAATTAGTGCTTGACTGTGTGGTAATTGAGTAGATGGAACTTGTGGCTTCCTTTGTATGGTGGTCTTTTCTTAAAATAACTTTCTCTTTTGAGGTTTTTCTTTTTTTTTTTAATGATCTCTGATTACTGATACTTTTTTTTCTCTTGCTTGTTTCAGGTGGAGGAGTCCCCAAGTGAGAAGCAAATAAAGAGCCCTTTTCCATCTTCAGAAAGAAAACCTCCTAAGATAGTTAGGAGCAGGTCTTTAGAAAAGTCCTTGGACCTTAATGAGAATGAAAATCTTCCAGAGAAGAGCAGTGCCTCAGATAGTGAAGAAGGTAAATCTCTTAACGGTTGGGATCTGTAAGACAACATGACTTTGGTGCTCCATCTCACTTGTGGAGAAAGTTAGAGAACTTTTTGATCTTATGAAACTTGCGTGCTTGTTTGTTTCATAGAATTGCAACAAAAGCGTTTTTTATCTTAGTTTCCAGGGGGAAAAAAAAGTTGTTAGGTGTTTGGAATGAAAATAAACAAATTGTGGGGGTTTTTTTCTCTTTTGGTAGGTAGAGAGTTGTTAACAGCTTAAACTAAAGCAAGTTTCCTGACAATTAATTTCAAAGATGTTTCTTTCCTTTGTTTGCATTTCTTGGAAACTGAGGATGAACATTTCAGACTACTGTTAATTAACTGCTGACATTCTGAAAGATTCCTCCAACCCCTGCTTCTTTACACTTCTACTTTCTTAAGGCTTATGGATTTCACTGTTACTGATGGAGTAAGCTGAGGAACTTAGTGAAAGCCCACAGAAGACAACTTCCCAGCTTTCAGGAGAGTATTGTGCATGTTCTGGATCTGATCTGAAGATGAAAAACCTTAATGGATATCTTGCAGCAGATTACACTATCTGTGCAAACAGTATCATAATGGATCCTAGTATACCAGTCCCATAACTCATACCTCAGTACCCAGTACGAGATAGAAGAAACTCAGATACCTGGATGACAGACTTGTGTTGAGGTCTGTGGGTGCTTGTACCATGGTCCCACAGTAGCCCCTGACAAGTTCTCATTTTCTGTGGTGAGCTTTTCACTTACCCTGGGGAACTTTTCTGTGACAAAGGGCTGTAGTTGTTCAGATAGTTCCTTGAACTTCGGTGGATATTCTGTAATATCCGAATCTTGGATTCTGTAAATGCCTTTAAAGTGAAGTGTGCACAACCTGTATTGGTTCTGAGGTTATATGGTGGTGAGAAAATGAAAGACAGAAAAGCCCAACAGTAGTTCTGTGCTCAGTAGCAGCTGTATGTTTCTTTCATGTGCAAAGAGAACTTCCTTCATCACTTGTTGGCAGGAATAGAACAGTTCAGTTAATTGAGGCCAGTTCTTAAACTCACTGATAAGTTTTGTATCTTGTCATGTCAGACTTGACAACTGAAGTTGTTTGCAGGTGTCATTATGTGGGGATTGTTGAGGGGTCCAGGAAAGCTTTCAGAGTTGTGGACTGAATTGGCTGCCTTCAAGTTGTGATTTTTGCCTGGGGATGTACTTTATATTCAATTAACTTTGCTTTTGCTCCCCCATACTGCTTCTGTGTTGTCTTGAGTTCAGATTCAACTCAATGTGTATCAGGCATTATCATTTTTGTGAATATATGTACTTGAGCAGGCTGTTGTTTATGCCATACTCCTACACTCTTAACAAGCTTCACAATTGGATTTACTCTTTCACAGGTGTATCTTTTAGAGCAGCAGAAAGTTTCCGCCTTTGGATGTTTTAGTTATTTTGCAGCTTTCCAATCTTCCTACTACCACATCTCTCTTCTGTCTCTGGATTTTATTTTTTATGGCAAAGGTCTGCAGTGAAACTGATTAAAAACTAGTCCTGTTGTCTTTCTTGCTTCTAGTTGCCTAAACGATAGCAGTAAATATTCCCTGTCATGCATGCATTAGTGATGTTGAATAAATAGAACATAGTAAGCTGGAGATGTCTCTTTAATAGAAAGACAACTGAATTCGTGCTGCTTTTCTTACTTCTCTTACCTTCCCTAAGACTAGTCTTCTTTTATTCAGAGCAGGATTTTCTAAACTCACAACATTAACCTTTTCTCTCAGAATCTTCATGCTTAGAATTTTTTTCTTCTGTTTCTCTGTCTGTTTTCTGTTGCAGTTGCCCCACACTCTTACAAGGTGAATTCCTTCACGCAAACGAAACTAGCTTTCCTACATGGCAAAGGTTTACCCATGCGATTAATTTCTCTTGTGTCCTCTGGCTCATACTCAGGCTGCCCATGGAGGTGTCCTGGCAAATAAGGTGAGGGGCAAGCTCCAGACTGTTGTTCTTCACAACGTTAATTCCCTTGTCCTAAGCAGTTCTCACCTTGGGGATGGGGGGTTTGCATCCCACTGTGCACCACTGGCCTATTGACCTGCATCTTGGTGTTTTTGTCCAGTTTCATAAATCAGAGTATATATCCTGAGCCATGACAAACTTTTGGCTAAGCTGAACATTAATATTTGCGGCCTTAATTTTGAATTTCAGAAAACAGATTTTAGTTCAAGCAGAGAATATATATTTCCAACACAGGGCCAAGAGACATTTTTAATTTCCTCAGGACTCTTTAGTATATAGGGTAGTTTGTTTGTTTTCAGGGACTGTGTTCAGCAGCATGAAAAACTTCAAAGGCAGAAGGGGGAAGCAGGATATTGGAAAAACAGGGAGATCATACATTTCTCCTCTCCTTGTGTAATGTGACAAACTTACTGTATTGTTTCTGTGTGTACTAATAACCACCTTAAATGTGTGATCTGCAGGAGGGCATAACTGCCTGTACCCTGATACAGCAGAGGCTTGACTTTGCTTGCAGATAGTGGTATATAGGGCATACAGGGTTTAAAATACAGGATAGTTGAAATTAAGTTCAGCTCTGTGTTAGTTGTTCCCCTCCCTCCCCCCCAGTACGAAATTTTGGATATACAGTGTATGTAAGGAGGAGTAGCCCTGTTATCTTGTTGGCATTTTAATAAAAATACTGAAAGGATGTTATTTTGTTGAAAAAAACAAAACAAACTTACTTTGGGTTTTGGACAATATATGTTTGAGTCACCTGAAGGCAAAAGGTTATGGGGATTTTTTATCTTGTGAACTGGAAAAAGCTAGCATTGTGGCAATACTTACTCAGTAGCTCCCCAAGTTAATTCTGTACTTAGTCTTTAAAGTATAGGAGAGTTCTCTGAAAATGGTTAATACTGCTGATACAGTCTTTAAATAGATGATGTCTGGAACATGTTCACTTCTAGGAGTTGGTTTTATTCACTTGATTTCAGGTGTATCTGGTTAAAAGCTCCTACCTATGTATCTTTTGTGCAGTGTGTAGTTTTTTCCCCATCCCCAGTGGTACAGAAATGTTCAACAGTGCCAAGATTTGCATACATACTTTTAAAAAATCCTGATCCTCCCCCCAACTCTGTGGAGTAGAAAAATCAACCTTCTTATTAATTTGTTGGATAGCCTCTGCTCTTATTGGTTCAGCTTTCTTAATTTACTTGTGGTGTGTTCGGCTTTTTG
>VYZT01060343.1:32183-51416 GCA_013400735.1 Pomatostomus ruficeps | reverse complement strand
AGTTTCAATTGTTTGCTGATTGATGTTTCCTGCAATACAGAAGGCTGAAAATCTAGAAAACATTTCTAAGAATTTTTCTTTAGTCTTCAAGGATTTTCTGTATGACTTTGGCCAAATGGATAGAGACATTATAAACAGAAAGTTATGGCTGCCTGCAGTTAACACACCTGTCTCCCAAACTGATTTCTTATAGCATTGAGACAATAATGCAGCCATTCCCTGGATTAAAGTCAGTTTCTAAAAAATAAATATACTTACATATACATGTACTACATATACTTACTTACATACACACCAAAACAGTTTCTCCTTCACTAGACAGCCTACTAACTGGCATGGTTCTCCTTACATTTCAAAATTTATGGAAATGTCACTTCAAGCTACTCAACCCAGACTGCATATATGAAATAAGAAAAATCAACTTAAGGGTTTTCTCTATGTTGGCACAACAAGAAAGTTAAAGGACATGAGTCAATTCCAAACACTTGTTACTGATTAACTATTTCTGAATGTGCTTTGACTATGGCAAAACAGAATCTCAATACAAACTGGCTTAACAATTTTCTAAATATGATTAGGGTAACCAAGAAAGACAATTTTATTCCAGAATAAAAATCAATACACCTGGTGTTAAAACAGAACTAGGTAGTATATTTTTTAATATACTGTAAAATATTTAAATCTAAATTATTTTCTAGGTACTATGCACTCAGGACAACTAAACTGACGTGCACTATACTTCCACATGGATGTTCCAATTCAGAAGTACCAAAACCTGAGAGGCAGATTAAGGTACAGCAAATTAAAACAATTTTAATTTTGAGGCAAAAGACCTTCACAGAAGTTTCACACACAGACACCAGTTTTAATTAATCTGTCCTAATTTTCCTGAGAACTGTCACCTAATGAAGCTTAAAGAACAACGTGAAGGCCAGTGAAGAGCGGCAGTCATTTTGCATATTACTGAACAAAAGGAAATTTCAGCAGGCCACAGAAAGGAAGCAAGGCATTACAAAAACAGATTCCCAGTAGTGCCGCCATGTATTTCAAGGCAATTTGCTGACCAACTCTTAGTATCACCAAGAGCTAAACAGGAGAATGACCATCTGCTGTAAGTGAGGAAAAAAATTCTTTGTCTCTCTTTTTCAGAGTCACCATAATCTTAGCTGGGTACTTCCTTCTTCCTAAAACGCTAGGCTTAAAAATCACAATTCCCGGCATTTTGTTTTGCAGTGTAAATGAAATCAACTAAACAGCATCTCTAAGTTGATCGACGTGTCTGAAAGAGACACTCTTTACCAAGACAATCAGAACATTTGTGGAAGTGATGTACAGAGAATAAAAACCAGATTAGTGCAAGTTTCACAAACTTCCATTTTGGCAGAAATAAGAAGCACCTACAACAACCTTTCTAAGCCTTAGGATTCACTGTCGTACTGAGTATAATAGCTGTCCTCTTCTGGAAGTAACTTTATGACAGCAAAAATAATAATTTAAATTGTATAGTTTAATCACCTTCCTGCATGTCAATACTGATTAAAGACTTCAGGCAGAAGAAACTGCACCCTGCATAGAGTTTTTCTTTTTTTCTTAGGTGATTCCTGCACTATTTATAGAGCTGTGATTTCCCTTTTATGCCAGATAATTACATCCTTGCAGCAAAGACCTCTCCTTAATAAGAACTTCTGCTAATAAACCAGAAGGCTTGGAATATTATACAATTGTCTTGATTGTTTACAGAAGTAATTTCACACACCACACTTGTACCCCATGTATATGATTTTTTCCTAGATATAAAACGAGCATTACACATCACTCATTTAATTTAAATACATTTAAAATATCAGCGCATGCCAAGCTCTAATGCAGCTATTGAAGCTGGTGCCAATACACGACTGGCGCCTTTTTCAGGTTATCAGATGATTCTTTAAAAACAAAAAAGGCCCAAGGAACAGTTGTATTAACACTGCGTTACACTTATTAACATGTTTTTCATCAGAACAAAATACAATGCAGATTTTCATATAGGCATATAAACATTTCACCCTAATGCAGCCTTGAACATTACAGAAGCACATCTGAAAAGTACAGGCCAAGACAAGAGAATTAACCTTTTAGTTAAATTTACTTGACACTGTGAAACCTGATTAGCTGCAAGACTGAGACTAACAGAAAAATGAATCACAATCCTGTTATGACAGTGGCTTTCCAAAGTGCTTGTCCAGAACATGGTTTCTTTACATTACTTTCCAAAAAGCCTTGACCATGCTTCTTTCCATCTGTACAGTGAGAAGTGTCGAGGCATTGTCAGAATGGCACTGTTTCGTCTCCTCGCTTTCTTACTTCCCTTTCTTTGCACAAAGCATTTGGATTTCTGTACATGTTAGTATTTGCTTTGACAATGCAATGTGCCTCAGTACATTTTCCCACTTACACCACTTCCTCTCTGTGTCTACCATTTTCTTTTCCTCTCATATCACTGTGCTTGGCAATGTAGTATCCCTAAGTGAAATAAACTGACATTTGAGGCTCTGAAATGGTCCAATCAGTACAAAAAACCCCTAAAGAACAAATACAGTGAATTCAAACATCAGATTCAACTGCACAGCCTATAAATTTGAGGAAAGGGAGAGGTAAAAAAGAAAAATGAAGCACAAATAAAGGAAAAAATGCTAAGAAAATGAGAAAAGTAATTAATGAAGATAAAAAGATAAAATAGGCCATCAATATTTATATACCATAAAAGCAATTTAGAAGCATGCTCTTACTGTCTCTCTGACATTTAGACGTTTTTACAAATAGGCCACCATGTACCTTCTTCCATATGTAGATAAACCATGTTTTTTCTTCCATCCTTACCTATAATCCCAAGGCTTTCTTAGAACCACCTATGTATATTTTAAGTTGAAACTATCTACATTTTAGTCATTCCTAATAATAACAGGAATGGTTTTGATTTCCAAATGCAGCTGTCAAGATCGCAGCAAAGTTAACTCAAAGAAGTCTAAAAGAAGTGTGCAAAAAGGAAAGCAATGGACTTTGAAAATTCCCATCTGATACAATCTCCACCTGACACGCAGAAACCGTGCTATTAGAAACAGATACGTCATGTCATCACAATCTTCTGCCCTTTAAATTGCACATCACTATTTAGTGTTTCCACNAATTGCACGTCACTATTTAGTGTTTCCACTGTTCAATTTTTAAAAAAAACCTTTCAAATTCTTCTTATTAATATACTCAGCACATTTACCACAGTGAGAAGTACTCCTCAACTGTTACTCAAATACTTACCAAATTTGCCATTCTAAATAGCAATCTGAATTTCTAGTAAATACTGNGGGTTCTTTGTGTGTGTTTTGTAACAGTCCCAGCTGTCCCATTTAAACCCACTAACAGAAAATGCACTAGATAATCCACGAGTTTTTAATTATGATACTGCTCAGTCTACATTTCAGTTCCTGATTCACACTTCAACAAGAGACAAGAACAGAAAATATACTGACAACTTTATAAAGATGAATTTGTACAGCATCACAGAAATATTTCTGCTTATTTTCAAATACACAAAATACTCACTCTCCTAATGTCATCTAGTGTATTGATTTCTGGTGAAAGTCCACCATGAACACAAAGAAACTGTTGGTTTAAGAGAGCAGCAAGAGGGAGACAATCAAAAGCTTCCATACAAGCATCATAGACTCTTTCAGAGTACTTTATTTTACCTGCAGGAAAGAAAATAGAAATCATTAAAAAATCCATAATATATGGATGAGGTAATTTAATGGATCATAGTTATAAGAACATATATCAAAGTGAATGCTTAAAAAACCCCAAAACGACGAGTGTTTTGGAGTTTAAATGAGCATTTCCAAACACCACAACAGCAAACACATTCGTAAGATGTATTTTCTTCCAGAACTATAAACTGTTTTCACTTCTGTTATCTGAAGTGTGGAGAAACTATTTTTGTTTAAAAAAATCACCTGAATTATTTAATATTTTTATACAATCATACAGCATACTTCAGTGTAAAATACTACTGAGAAATTTGTGAATTCTTATTTACAGTGAAAGGATAAGAACTGATTATAGATTACATCATTTTTACCTACATCAAAGAGGGTTTTACCAGGCCAAATGATCCATTTATCACTGGATCAATAATTATACAAGCCTTCAAACGGAGAGGCAGCTTACATCACCAAAGAGTTATCTTACTAGTACAGCTGAAATCAATCCTCCAAATGGAAAAATTACTCCACAGTAGGGATTTTTTGCTGGCTTCACAACCCTGCTCAGCAGGTCACTCTGCACTCCTAACTACAGCCAACACGGCAAAATTATCTTCCTCTCCAGGTTTTTAAAATCAAGATTGTTACATCAAAATTTACTCTATAACGTATATTTACAGCCAGCTATCTTCTTGCACTCCAAGGCCACGCTGAACTGCAAGCAATTCTACAGAAGTCAATGGGGCCTCCAGATGTTTGCAAGGCCTTAATTAAACTAAAAGACAAACATCTCTCAAGCACACTGACAGACTATAGATCAGCAGGATGGAAGTAAGCTAATTTGATATTCTTAGTACTTACATTCTTGTTTAAAGGTAAAATACTCTGTTAGGTGTCTGCATTCATGGTTGCCTCTCAAAAGAAACAATGTGCTTGGGTAAAGAATTTTCAGGACCCACAAGTACAGCACGCACTGTTGGAAAAACAGGATATCCAGTAAAATACACTAGTTTATAAGAACTTTAAAAATTATTACTGAGAAACACTAAGACGTCAACCTTTTCAAAAAGCAGGTGCTGCTTAATGTGTCATTTCAAAACAGCAGTGCTTCCCCGAGTCCAGTTCTGGACATGAGTTATGCATATTGCTTATTACTTTTCCTAATAATAGCCACACAGAATGCTGAAAAAAACATTTATATTTGCTGGATACTCGATAATAAAATAAATTTAGCAGAATTAAACTGTAGAACACTTCCATCTAGACAAGTATGTGTTTCTACCTAAAATTCGATTTTATATATGATTCTAAACACTGGCATAAGAAGAAAAGCAGACATTTATTAACAGAGACTGGGAAAAAAAATCCCTGACAAAATAATTTCCCTTAAGGTTAGCTACATCATTTGGATACAATTTTTAAACTACAAATGGACAGAGTAAATCATCCCTTCCCCAAACACTGGGAAAGCTGATTGCTTTTTCAGTGTACAAGCAGCAAAGTCAAAGAATTATAGCAATTTTCCATCTATCATTATTACTGCAACATCAGCAGCAAACCCTCAAAAACACAGAGCTAAGAACGTGCACAATTATTTCAGTTTAGAGCCTGTTACCACCAGCAGTCCTGAATGCCCAAAATGTATTTCATGAATTTCAAATCTAATTCTTATATTCTTAAGTGAGCACAGAAATCCCAAAACCCAACAAGTTTTGGACTTCATAAAGTCACATGCAAGCTGTTATTAATGTTGTTCTTAATCAATACCAGTACCCTGAAGCTATCATTCTTCAAAGTTATTTTGCACAGAATAGCAGAGTACATGAAGGAAGTAAGAAAACAAATGGACACTTTAAAAAAACACCGCAAACATTGACAAACACATCAAAGACTTTTATTGTCAAGTTTAGCTAAACTAATTACTGAATTTTTATCTTCTTAGTAAAAATACGCCAAACAAGCCATTGTTCAGGAGTTTTTTTAAGTGTAATGATTGAAAAGCTTTCATACCAGGTTTTGACATATTAACGTACAGAGTTGCTATGTAAATGCCTTTTTGAAGGACAATTACATTACTTGTAATCATCAAGAACAGGCAAAGATGATCAAATTAATAAATAGGGAATGTCTATTGAAATTTTTCTTTAAAGATGACTTTGAGGCAATTGCTCTTGCTGCATCTCCTGTTTGTCTACCATCTCTAACAACCCCAAAATGCATCGTGCATGCCTTCCTCAGCACATACCCACACGTTATCAGAACTGCAACACTTTAATACAGAAATGAAAGAACATACACCAGGACTTGCAAGACACTATTTCAAATGGTGTGCCATTCCATCAGATTTGGTATCTATGAAGAGATCCCAAGCTGAGGCACTTCCCAGGCTGGCTCTGGAAGAACACTTAACTTAAAAACCATGCTCTGAAACTAATCAATGTGAATAAGTGAATATCTTTGAAATGCAGCATACTTAATAAACATGCTGAAAATTTAAAAATTATTTTAATTCAAAGTAACTGAGAAATTAATGGCAGAAACATAGGTCATCCTTAGGGAATATCTGTATTTGCTCTAAGAATTTTAGCAAAGAAAAGTATTAATAATTATTAAATTATTAGTAATTTAATTAATAATTATTAAAGTATTAATAATTATATAAATAAAATTGGTTTATTTTATAAAAATAAACAGCTAATAATATTAAACAAACAATATTACAAATGATAAATTAAAAGACCTTACAGTCACAACTCACCTGTTCTCCAAAAACATACAAACATATTACCAGAGAAGCAGCATTATGTATAATATTGCTACCGAATTCAACTTTTAAAAAGCTAGCTAAAGAAAGAGGAGAAAAACTGAGTAAGTCTGGAGATTTCAACAGGACAGTCCGAACGACTGGTCAACATCCTTCTGTAAACAGGCCTTTGTCACATGAGAAGGCACAGCAAGGAAGAACACACTCACATGTTAAAGCAGACCTAAAATTTCATTTGAAAACCTAAGTGAAAGCGTGCTTATAAAAAAAATAGAACAAAACAGATTAATATATTCAGTTACCTCTATACTAAAATAACCTCTGTCTACATAGTCACCGAGGAAGAGGTATCTTGTGTTAGCAGGTGATCCTCCCACTTCAAAGAGCTTCATTAGATCAAAGAACTGGCCATGAATATCACCGCACACTGCAAGCAAAAATTTTATTCTAATTAATTTAAAAAAATCTAACAGAAAAGTTACTAAGCTATAGTTAACAGCCACAAAGTCCATGTGAACTTGAAAAAAGCAAGGAGTATGCTTTTGTTTCTGAGTCAGACTAACGTATCTTTTAATAAAATCACATCTTCTCCTTGCTCAGTTACTTTTCTCCTTCAAATAACCATGTTCACTATTTCAACAGTGGATTTTTCTTGTGTTTTTAGAATATGAGACAGGACAAGACCAGTGGTCAGCAACTGAAGTCAGAAGTGTGAAAGACAGCAGCAGACGGGAAGTCTTTAAGGAGTATACAGCAAAGCCAGGTCATCTTACAGTTTTTAAAAAAGTAATTAAAAAATGCATGGAAGATCCTATCTCCTCTTTCCCATAGGAGTTCCCAGTTCAGTGGAAGTCGGGAGCTGCATTCTTACTTCTGCATAAGGTGTCACTGGTAACAACAGGAATTTGAGAGACTATGCCTTTCATTGATGCAAAATGTGACTGATCAACTCTCAAATAGCATCTTCTGACGCCTTGAAGTTTACCAGTAAAATCTTCAGGGGAAAAAAAGCTGTCCTAATTTTGGAAAGAAATACTGGATATGGCACACCATATTTTAAAGGTTGTTATTCCCTTAGAGCAGACTGTTTGTCATCACAATCTAGAAAATATGAGACTAAATAGAATGTGCACTCTTTTATGTCTCTTTCCTTAAGATTTCCACTCAAACACTAAAAGAACTTCTCTCCTTTTTAAGTTGCCAATATACCAAGTACCTGTATAAACAGAAATATAAAAATGCTAAACAGACTTTAGTTTTCAGTTTAGCTGGAGCTTCACATGACTCTGAGCTCCGTCAGGCACTAAGTAGTTTCCACCATTTCAATCATTCTTTTTTTTTTAAATGTCAACAATAACAATGATGTACTGATGTGAAGTTTTCATTTACCCAATACTAACAAATAACAAGCTGATGCCCTAAAAGAACCTTTCAGACACTAAATTTATGTAAGTCCATTTAGAAGAAAACACGTTCAGATGAAAGAAAATCCGATTTGAACATAAAAAGCAAATCTACTTTCATTATCATAAATAAGAGACATGCAACATAAACTACTTTCTATGAGTCTAGACTGTTTATAAATAAAAGTATTAAAGAACACAAATTCCACCTTTCACCAGGTCAAAAAGAAATAGAACTGTTCAAACTACGAAAATACTCAAGAAAACCCTAACAGTCAGTTTTGTATTCCAGTGGATCTGGTCCTAGTGTCAAAGATGCTACAACAATCTTTGCCAGTACCACTACTCTCACAAGAAGATGGTTTTACATGCAATCACCACTTTCACTAACAGACGAATATAACGGTATATTTTTCACTAAGAATCCCAGTTCACGGTATTTGTTTCAAACCACAGTAATTAGCTTCTCTTCACATATTTAGTTTTCAGGATTATCCTGAGTTCAGGTAGATGCCTTTATTCCTACTTATAATACTGTAGGAATTAGAAATTCGTATTTCAACAGCATTTAACTACTTCCTTTTTTCCCCCCAATTTTCATACCAATCCTACTAGCTTTTTCAATAGGTTTAATGTCTTCATTTTTCAAAACAATGTGCAGACTGTTAGGCAAATGCAGTTGTGAGGGATAATTCAGTAGGACTAATAGAGAAATTTTGGTTTAGCAATTTTAAGACAAATTCTACTACTGAAAAAATATGGCTTTTCAAATTTAACTATGTATGAAATTACCTAAAAATATTACCTGTAATTGGAGCTTCAACTTCTATCATAGTTTTTTCCCTCCGTAATATTGCAGCACCCTCATTGATGATTCTAAGTGCAATTTCTTCATCCACTCGACCTTCCTTTATCAAGTGGTTCTTCAAAATGTCAACCCTTGGTCTTCCATCTGTGTCAAACACTTCTTCAGATGTCAAGCGATGTGTTGGTGGAAAAGGGACAGCTAAAATTTAAAAAGAAGAAACAGTAGTCACGACAATGCTATTTTAAAAATATAGTCCATTTAGGAATGGAGATCTATCCTGGAATAGCTGCTATCCCAAGCAGTGAACTTGCCTTTTCACCAACCAATTGTATGATGTCATTGAAATCTGGACAGAATAGTGCTGTGTATGTATTTAAAAAAATAAACACCTATAGTATGCAAGATTGTAGAAACTATAAAATGGAGTTAGAAGGCTCAGTAATATGTACAATATCTGGAGGAGTCAAAACTGACTTTGCAAAGGGAAACAATCTCTCTCCAATATACCACCATTCCCTGAAGGACTCACAAAGTACTGGTGATGCAGGATTATCCATTTAATAGCCACTCAGACTTTCAAAAGCATTAAAAATTATCCCACCATCAAAGCCTCAGCGGAAACAACCCACCAAAGAACCTCAACCAAACAAAAAGACCCACCAAAACAAATGCAAAGCTAGCACGAGAAGGATCCAATACTGTTTGAAAGACTAAAAACAGAAGGGGTCAGCAAGCAGTGGTTGGGGACCAGAGCAGGCGTAGCAACTGCCCAGACAGCACATTGGGCAGCCAGCAGCAGTTCAGTTACTGCGCGAGTGAAATACGGATGTCAGCCATGGAAAAAGGGGAAACTTCAAAACTGCCACTGAGCAACATCATGGCACTCAGGATCTTATAGGAAATAAAACTAACCTGACCCTGTCCTCTCCTCAAGCATACTACTGTTGAAAGAATGAACCAAAACAGAAGCAAAGCCATTCTGTTCCTCACCATTTAACTACTGTATGTTAAAAGAGAAAAACGGGAGGAACGTATCTATTCAAACATGAGAACGAGTAGCATGAATACACTTGTAGATGGAGGATTCCTATTTATTTTAGGAATTTATTTTATTAAGTTAAACTTTACATTCCAAAAATGAATGCTTAGATACTGAAAAATGTTTCACTGACTTCATTTAAATAATTTTCTAGATTACTAGTAACACAATGCCACCTTTCTGCTTTATGGAATAATAAAAATCTATCAGTAAAACACTTGATGCATAAATCATATATATATTCACTGAAATTAAATTAGTCTAGAAAATAAACTAGAGATATGTCTACTATTCCTCTTATAAAAGTTTTCAGGTAGGAAGAAGGTGAAAGATATGCCTTTACATAGTGTAGAACAAATTCACCACTTTTTTCTGAACATAAAGTGTTTTATTAACAAAAGAGAAATTACATGCCTTTCCTTCAGTCTTCTCTATCAGTAATTTGAGTTTCACTCAAAAATGTTAAAATTCCATATAGTCCAAGTGTTAATAAACTTAACTTTTTGGAGATATCAAATGACAATCACTTCTATTCCACGCATAATTGCTTAAAAACATAAATCTGGCTCTGGAAAAAGAAATTAATTATTCCAACAAAGTAAATTTATCTAATTTTTAAAAGCACTTAATTATGACCAAGCAAGCATCAGTTCTAATATTCACTGCTTTTCTGAATTTCACTTTCCAACCTTCAGATTCACTTAATGTTATTTTTTACATTATTTGGCCATACATATTAATCTGTACTTAAATTAGTTTTAGGCTTTTTCTTGCCTTGCCCCACTTTTTTTAATACATTATTTGTGGGCCCACAACTGCCTTCAGCAATTCAAAGTTGAGCTCATCCTTTCAGGAGAGACCAGACAAAAGAAGATTCCTCCTGCTTTAATTGCTTCGGACACATTAGAGACCTCACGCACCTTCCCAGAACCGGAGTCAGTCACCTCCAAGACACAGTTTTGTTAAGAACTGTGCTTCATTAGTCCTGGTATCATTCAGATCTACATAGGTGAAAGATGACGGTTTTGTTCTTTTTGGAGGGGTTTTTTGGGTAGATGCAGGGTGTGGCAGAGAATCGTCTATTGGGGTAATGACCACCTGTTCATTCTCTCAAGTGCAAAGCATTACTGCGACTACCAGTGGCTGCAGAATTCAAGAAGACCTCTTCCTTATGACAGTTCAGGTATTTCAGGGGTTCTAAGTCCATGGTAAATGAAAATTTCTTCTCTTAATAATATCTACTTAATGTATTTCAGATCTGATTAGCATAAAAATTAATTCTGTTTATTTTAACAAATGATAGCTTTGAGTTTGTCTATCAGGTTATATTTTCTGTGATGCTAAAAAAACAGCTGTTTTAATCCAGAGTCAAGATCTGTCCCAAATTATTTGAATTAATATACTTCAGAAGACTCAAATTTATAGCTCTGTATGCAGGGGTTCACTATCTATAATGCCTAAAACCCACGAGTGTGGTATGAGATGTAATTAAGCATCTCTAAAGTTATATTTGCCTCATGAAACAATGAAGTCTTAAAACTAGTTCCTCAGAGTTTAACAAAATCCTTTTCACACAATACATGTATTTTCCCATTGCTCAAGAAGGATTTCTTAAGAGTAAGTTTCAGAGAAGGCAGAATAAAATACGGCTAAAGATTTTAGCCGTGATCCGCATCACCCAGTGAATAAAAAGTAACACTTATTAGAAAAACTGTTTCTTTCCATTTTATACTTTAATTTTCATTCCAGCAATAGTCAACACTGTATTAGAGGGCATACTTTTGAAAAATATTACAACTTCTTTTAATAGGTTAAGGATGATGATTTTGGAAGCATGTAAACAATTTCTGCAAACTAATGGGTTTAATTAAACCTTTGATGAAGTAGTCATAGAATGTTATAGCCTAAGGAAAAGAATTGCAGCATGATGTGTTGCAAGACAGAAATATAATCCATGTTTCAAAGTCTTTGTGCACAACCTGTGCTCTTGGGACTGTAACAGAATGGTAATTAACAGGAACTACCCTAAGGAAATAATATGGTGTTGGGCACTAAAGGATTCTCTTCTTCCATTCCCAGCAAAGCTAAACAATAGAAAAGTATCTAGAGATTAATTTCTACAGTAATATACACTACAGTACAAAATAACAGATTATATCTTATTAGTAAAAGTATAGATGTTAATAACAAATGTAACACATGATGATTTACAACCACGGACAATATTTTCTAAAACAAACCTCTGCTTACTAGTCAAAATGAATCAATTTCACTTTAGAAATACATACGGATGATACAATTTTAATATATTGATCCAAAAATGTAAACAGTAGTGCTGGGAAAAAAAATCTCAACCAGGGAATAGCTTTTGGGACCTGTTAATAAAAATATTTTTATTTTTTTATTATTACTTGTATATGTATTAACAAAAAGGAAAAAAAAAAATCACCTTTCCTTTAGACTGCAGTACTAATAACAGCCAGAGAAAGCAAAATCTCTAAACGTAGTTCTACACTGACTTTCTACAAGCCTCTGGGTACATTGATACCTTACAATAATGCATGCTGTGGAGATTCAAAGGTTAGTACCAATCTGAAGGGATAAATTCCCAGTACATAGTAAGAAGTTCAAAGCAGAAAAACTACATTAGTGTGGCACTTTACCCAATATAATAATCCCTGCTGAGAGGAGCAATATGGCAACTAACAAAAACACGCTACTTCCGGACCCAAAGCAGATCTCACATTGCCTAGTAACTGAGTACAACAGTAGCTGCTAATAAAATCTTACATGTCGATACTGTAAATTTAAACCTCCCTGATACATATGTCCATTGTAATAACCTCAGCTAAATCTGGCTTGTATCAAGAGACGCCCTGTTGGAAGAGACTCATGAAACAAGAGGAGATCACAGCCTCTAGACTAAGGTAAGAAAAAGCATCAGGGATCAGCCGTACATGGTACTGTCCTTTCACAAGCAAAATTGTTCCCGGCCTTATGACTGTAAAACTTAAATAATTCTTCTCTGACAGTGAAAGAAAATCAGCCATTTTTCCTTTATCATCAGAAGCCCATGGCATGTTTCATGAACTTAGTTTTGGCTGTTAAAACCCGCTCAATACCCCAGACTGCATTTTCTGTTTCAAAAATGTTTTTGTTTTCATAGATAAAGTCTCACCTTACACTACTAAGGTTACTAAACGCAGACATTATGTTTGCAAAGAATTTGTTGCTTTGGTGATAGGTATACCTGAAACAGTATATACAGTGTTTGCCTCCACCAAGTTTATCATGTGTCAATACAACCATGGTGTTCTGTGAAAAGAAAGGCCGGCATCCTTCATTTTGTCAGCAGGTTTATCACCATGATAGCGGAGTTGTCTGTGGTTTTTCTGTCATTTAGTCACGTTTTGTGGTCTTTTGGTTTTATAAACACATTGTTGTCCATGTATTGTCACTCAGAAGAATCACAAAGCCTAACACCTACTACATTTTTCAGCCTGTCCCTAGAGTTTTCACACCTCTGCCAACATCTCTACAGAAGGAAAAGATGCAGCACCCATAACTGCTATAAGGACAGAATACATCCAATTATCTTTCTGCACTGGCAGAACAGATTTGAAAAGAAATAGCGGAAAGATATCACAGATGGTCTGTGGACCAGCAACCCTGAAAATACTGGATAAGCACAAATACACAGCCACTGGAATCAGAAAGCTGCAATCAATAGCTGTCAAAAACCGCAAGTTACACTGTACAACTCAAACAAGAAAGCACAGAACCAGCAAAGTCAGTTTCTTGCAAATTACAAAAACCATCCCAAAGTTTCTCTGAATGCAAGGTTCCTGCTCTATTCGCCAGCATTCTATAAGCACGAAAAAATGGCCATGTAAACCCCGAAACCCTACAACAGCACTGAAGGTAATATTTATTTCATTCTCTCTTATGTACTTGCAGTCTCAAAAGTTTCATAGAATTTTAAATCTCAAAAGAAACTATGGATATATCTTGTATGCCATGGTGTGTTCATTCATCTTTTATACTGTCTGTGTAGTTTTGCAATTAACTTGGTTGATGTTTTTGGAAGTTCCATACAGGAAAAACACAACTATTTGTTTGAAAAGTATTTAAAGACATTTCTGCCATTAAAATGGCCACACTGTGTTATTTCAAAAGATTACTTAGTGCTTAAACATGCTTCTGTCAATGATGGCTGCAGAGATCTTTCCCTCTCCATACTCAGTTTTCCAAACAGGGTGGTTTACGGATTTTCTCTAGAGTTTCATGCAGACCATCATGTTTAAGACCACTGCTAGAACTGTTTTTCATTAGTTTGACCAGAATCTTAATAGACACTTGCATCGTTTTTGCCTCTACTACACCTTATTGCTATGAATTCCACAATTTGAATTACACGTTATATGAAAAGGTATTTCACCTTTTCTATTTTGTTTGGTACTGCATTTTTCCTTTTCACAGGGAGAGAAGAATTACAGTTGCTTGCTATTCAACTTGTCCAATAAATACCATTCATAAGGTAAGAAATACCTAACTCTACTCCTATTCAACCACTCCTTTTCCAAGTCAGAGACTTGCCATCTTTGTCATTCCGCCTCACCCAAAAGCCACTCTGTGCTTCTGAACATATCTCTAGATAAAGAAAAAAATCAGGAAGATGGAAAAAAATTGCATGCTGTTGTTAAAGATGCACATATAACACAAAATACATATAATGGTATGATGGTGCAATCTCTTTTTTCTAAAGTGGTCATCTAATACTCCCTGAATTCTCATCAGAGCATTTGACAGCCACCGCAATAACATTCTCAGAATGTTATCCACACAGATCCTAATATTTCTTTCCCAAGTTCACTGCCTTCTGTGTTTAAGCATAACTCTGTCCTCTGTAGATTCTGCTCTGTCTTTATCTAACAGCATCTCCTACAACTTCTTTACCAGGCACTCAGTCGAACAAGAGCTTCCTGAAGCATCTCTGGAAGTCTGCTGTCCTGGACAAGTGTTACTATTTGCCATTCACTCTATTTTCTAAAGAACTTGTCAACACATTTACAGAGCATAGATGAAAGATGTTAATCTTCCTCCACCATGGGAGTTTACTACCTATTAACATCCTTTCCCTCCTAACTAATCTTGATCCAGAAGATGCTATTTTCTCTTTTGCTTACTTTAAAGACTTCAATGAAGAAACCTGATGAATAGTTTTGCCTGGATCAACAAGCTCACCGGCTGCTTCAAAATATTCTAACAATTTCTCTTGATTTTCATCTATGAAAACTCTACCAACTCCTCCTTAACACTGTATTTCCCAGAGATATAGTTAGTCCACTCTTTCTTACAAGTGCTATGAATCTGTTTAAATTAAACTTATTGATCTACGGTTCTCCAGTTCAATCTAGAATTTTTTTTAAATGCTGCTGTGCTCCATCTCTCAGACTCAAAAGATGAGTTATGCCACAGACTATGGAAACCAAACCCCTAATTTTGTACCCAAAACCCCCAAAGAATTCCTTTAGAGCCACCAGACAAATATCTTCTAATCCCGAGATATCTTTTGGGAACATTTGTTTTGTTGATATGTTTTGAAAGCACTTACATTTAAATGAGAGAATTCTTTGATTCATTCAGCAGTAAGAACTGACTCATGTGTGAAAGAGTCTGTGGTTTCTTCAACAATAAACACACATGTAAAGCAGCTGCCAGATTTTTGTGCTCTGGCCTTACCTTCCCAGCCCTCAACTGCCAATTTGCCCTACTGAAATTGAAGCAGGCTTCCATTTTTGGGTGGGGTTTTTTGGGTTTTGTTGTTGCTATTTCAAGATTTATCCACTCTAGACATCCCCTAAACCAAAAAAAGACCAGTCACTTACTTGTCAGAATTCAATTCCATTCCATTGTCTCTCCCTCAAAAACAAAACTGTAATTTTTCATTTATTTTTTTTAAATATGACCTTTTAATACTCTCTTTATATGCTGCGTTTCTGGATCATTTTGGAATAATTTCTGGCCAGCAGCATAAATGTCTTATAATATTTTAAAAACAGGCTTCATGCTGCCTGTCAACTTTTAACCTTTTACCTTTTTTAAAACCAGACTCTGAATTTTAAATTTAAATACTGCAATGATTTATTCTTCTCCTTACATGGGGGTAATTGTTCAAAAGTAACTATTAGAGCCTTAATTTAGGAGCCTGCTCAAGGATATGAGTTATATCTCTTCGGGTTTCTCTAAAAAGTTGTTTCAATAAGCTCCCATTTAATATCTAAAATGATTGCCAATCAGACTGTACCATGTCTTTTATCCAAAATAAAGGAATACTGAATCCTTCAATTTCCAGAAGAACAGACATAATCTCCAAATTTAGCATTAGGTCAGCATGACAAGGTCCCGTGGATTGCTTCCCAAGGCCTAGCAACACCTACAGTGGACAAAGTGTAATGCTGGGAGGATAATGCACTTCCAAGTACAACTCCGGGGTATAACCACCCACAAGGGGGTCAGAGAAGCCCTGATGCTTTGTCCTCAAATAAAAGGCAATGAAGGCTCATCGCTGCCACACCCAGGACCACTCTGTCGAGCAGCAAGCACTTACAAGCACTTCTTCATCCCTGTCAGGGAAAAGTACTTTACTACAGGGTCGCAAAACAGTTGTTTCAGGAGAAAAGATGCACTGACAAATTTAAAGTTCCAGAGTCACATGCGCTGAAAGGTGAGGTGAGCTGACTGAAGTCAGTCAATTGTCATCCAAGAAGAAAGGCAAACACAAAGAACCAGATACAACATTTAAGTATCAAGAGAAGTTGACAGAAAAAAGATTTTGACAGAACATAACTAATGGAACTGCTTTGTTCCAAAAGACAGTAAAACACTAAGTATCCTTCAAAGATGGAGAACGTGCCTTAGAAAACAGTGAATCAGAACAACAGGTACATTTTCTCATCCCTATTTAGAAAAAAAAGAAAAGCAGTAACAAAAGCCTCATCACAAGACACCTTTTGGGAACCAAATGCCAAAGCTGACTTTACACATTTCGGTTCCATGGCTAACCATTAATTTATAGGAAACTCTCTAAGTACAAATCACTTAGGCAATTTAACTAAGCCATGTAAAAAGAAAATCTGAGCTTTTTATACACTTTAAACTCAATCAATGACCTTTGATGAGACAATTCATACTTGGAAAGATATGCTAGACAACACAGCTAGACCGCATATTTAAAGCCATTTTTCTGTTTATTTTATATATATCTATCTGATATGACATAATGCATCTGATAACCTTTCAGATACTTCTCTACATATTTGTACTTCCCATCAACTGCT
Organism: Pomatostomus ruficeps; assembly: GCA_013400735.1. Lineage (NCBI taxonomy): Eukaryota > Metazoa > Chordata > Aves > Passeriformes > Timaliidae > Pomatostomus > Pomatostomus ruficeps. The sequence continues at coordinate 34,328 of VYZT01060343.1, read as the reverse complement.
AAATATACAAGTCAAAATAAGAAGAGGAACACATCCTAATCATTATCCTACCTTTCTAGAAAGGATTAGGTATTGATAGTACAGTAATTCAATAATTTCTTCCTGGGTGAGCATCTCTTGCCTATTTCTGCTAACACGTATTATAAGTGGTAAAGAATTCAATTTCTTATGGTCTCTGAAATTTAATGGATTCTTTTCTTTACCCTCCTCTGCCAGTGATACAGAGGAAGAAACTAAAACTTAAATAAAATCAAGACAAACTATGCAAATAACAGCAAGCAAGTCCTGAATTCACATTTTCTCCCAAAAAGACACAGTATATAGAGAGCATGAAAGCTGAAATATGGACCAATACGTAGATACACCAAATGATATTACTACATTTTTCTCTGTGGCTTTTCTCAAGAATCTGATACATTATAAAAGACCTATTCATTGTATAATAGGAAGGAGTTTGGTGAATGTTTCTTGGTATGCGAGAAGCAACGCATCTGTGAAGAGGGATGTGACACAGTTGTCACATTTTAGCATGGTTTCAACAAATTGTATAGATACTCCCACTTAGGACTGACATAACCCGCAATCTTGCATTTCTGGGGTCACTGTCTAAAAAAAATATTCCCTACTGCACTGCACCTAATGGGGGAGGGGGAACCAAAGCACCCTGTCCTTCGTATCAGTAACACAAACAGCTTGGCACAACTGGCCGGGCTTTCCCCAGAAGCCAGTGATTCAGCATGACAGGGATGGATAGGACAGGTCAGCAGAAGGGACAGAAAAATACTGCTATATGAACTGGTTGTAATTATGTCAGATGAAGCCATCAGAGACTGATTACCTTTACAATAGTTCTGCATCCTAACATCCAGGTTCAAAGAAATACTGCAAACTCAGGCAGTAATTCTGCTCAGAATGAAGCAAGTCTTAACTACAGTTTTAAACAACCAGATGCATAGATCACATTTAATAAGCTGAATTATTAAGTGATTGGAAATCAGCAGGTTTTCCACTGCGTTCTAAAGTATCTGATCATTTACTATACAGTTTGAAGAATTTAACTTCTTACCACAAACTGCAGTAAAGGTACAAAAATTCAGCAGGTCACCACACACTGAAGTAGCACTAACGAGTACAGGTTTCCAACAGACTGGTTTTAACATTTTCTACTTTTACCCTTGCAATTTGTTCAAATCAATCAACAGGTTAAGCAATTCAAAATGAGTATATTGTGAGTAAAGCTTTCCAGTTTACTAGAAAACATGCCGATGTTCAAAATACACAATGGGATCCCAAGGCTTTAATTAACACCTGCTAAAGACAAATGCATCCTTCTCATTTCTCAATGCCTCGTTACATAAAAAGTTAAACAACCAGATCTGCACCCCTTTGAAGTCAGTCAGACCCTTGTGTTCTTAGGAATATCAATCTTAAAAGCAGACTGCTTGTGTACACCCCTGATTTCCAACAGCCCAGGCCTGCCATAGCAATTATCCACACTGACACCACCAAATAAAGTTCAATATGAAAACCACTGGGATCAAAATAAAATTATGTGCAACTTGAGTAAACACAACCCAGGAATTTTTAAAAAATTTTTATGCCATACCCTTAACTATCAATTTAGGTCTAATACATATTTCAGAATGCTCTGGTTGCAAAGGCTTACTCTCCTCACAAAAACTAAAACGACACACTTCATGGGCTTCAGAGAAAAGAACTGACTATTTTATACCATTTTGGTCGCCAGACCATCCCAGTTTTAAACAGATGTATCTACTATAAAATGCTTTACTTTTTCTCCTAAGTATAACGTTTGACTTTTAACGGGTCCCCACGAGATTACCAAGGAAGGCCACAAAGAAATAGATCAAGGTGAATTTTCTCCATCAGAACTGGAACCTGAGAACAGCAGCCAATAGAACGGGCGGCAGCACCTTCCCACTCGCTCTTCCCCAACGCTATTAGCGCCTGCAGTTACAGGGCTCTCCCCTGAGCCGACAGCGGAAAAGCCCCGCAGAGCCGGGGCGCGGCGGTGCCCCCGGTCAGCCCCGCACACGCTCCGGGCACCGCATCCGGGCGGGACGCGCCAGGCCCGCAGGCCCCGGCCACCGCTCCCACGCGCGGCCCCACCGCCCTCACAGGCCC
>VYZT01060343.1:0-31646 GCA_013400735.1 Pomatostomus ruficeps | reverse complement strand
GGCGCCAGGCCGGGGCTCGGGGGGCGGTGCGGCGGATGGCCCGGCCCCCAGCGACCCCGCGCGGGCCAGGGCCGGCGGCCACCATGGAGAGCTCCGTGGGGCCGCCCCGGGGCTCGGGGGCGGCACGGCTGCGGGAGCCATGTTGTGGGGTGGCGAAGCCCTCCCTGCCCCCCGGAACCACCGCAGAACGAGGGGCCGCGCCCGTGCCCTCAGCGGGCGCCAGCACAGCAGGAAGGGGCCCCAGAGCCTCTGGCAGAAGAGAGAGGAGGAAAGAAGTTCCCCCCAGGGAGTACCTGGGCACAGCTTGGGGCAAGCTCCCAGTACCAGATAATTCAGCCAAACGTCTCTGCATTCTCCCCTGGAGCTGAACAAGAGCGGACCAAAGAGGATGGACGGCCCTGGGTACGGCGGCAGGAGCTGCCCCCCTCATCCTCGACGTCCCCCAAAGCTGCGCAGGCTGACAGCGGGGCAGGGGCTCCGCACCACGGCCCGGTCTGGGCAAGGACAGCCGATCCCAGCCCTTATATTCTACACACACCATGCGAATGTTACGCGCAGCAGTAGGTCCAGCCAGATGCAGGGCTTAAGACGGGTTTGCCTTGGCCAAACGGTTGGTAGAACTGTACTAACTCAAAGGTAATCTGGTCATTATGACCACTCCATCTTAAATGAACTTTGCTGATGAAAATCAATTATCAGCCAATTGAAAACTTCAGATTTTGCATCACTTAAATATCAGCCAACACACCAGCCAGACCCAGCAAACATCTAGACATGTATCTACATACTGCCTCTGATTAAATATGGTTGCTGCTTTGCATCCCAGCTAACAACAAGGCTCAAATGCATTATTTGTACTGAGCTGTGCAATCTATTCCATACAATAAACCAGGAATTTAAGAAAGAAAAGCCGTTCAGAGGTACTGGTTTCCAGCAAGGTTTTGGTTCATGCCCCATTCAGGTCCAACAGAAAAGGATGACACCTCAGGTGAAGATCTGCCATAATGAGCATGAAAACCTCTTTGGCTTAAGCAAAGACACTGAAATTGAGAGGTTATACAAGTGTTTGGGTGAACCTTGCCTTTTTTTTTTTTTTTTTTTTTTTAAATAGCCAAGACAATACAACCAAGAAACTTTGAATGGAACATGTCATAAAAACATTCAAGGAAGCAAATGAAAATTTTAAGGGAGTAAGAATGATAAACCCTTGGGGTATTTATTAGTACACTTGTGAGACTCCAAAGTTTTGGAAAAACAGAATTCTAGTAATTCCGTGCCCACAAGTAAAATGTGTGCATGCATGCAAAAAGAGAGCTGGGATACATTGGAGTATCATGGAAAAAGCCTGGATGACTATTTGGATTAAATTGCTAAGCTCTTCAGCAGCAGGAATTACTACTTTATACCACATGTTCTGCAAATGTCTGTCATTGTGCAGACATTTAAAGGGCCTGGTTTTTAAATAGGACAAAAGCTTATTTCCTTCAATAGCAAGGATGTGTATCCATTCAGAGTATGCAGGGAGAGTACAGGACAGGAAGGGCAGTGAGTAAATGTCGCTCCTACTGATTTTAACTTTAGCTTAAAGTAGATTTGCTGAAACAAGGAGCAGGGGGAATTAATTCAGTTTCATATTTAAAATCAAGAGGAGCCGAGTAATAAATGCAGTTTGAATTTCTGACAGCATGAAACAACAGAGTCCCATATTATAAAGAAATTCATTTGTCCATACATTTTCAAACACACAGGGAGCCAGAGACCTTGCTGAGTGTTGTCAGGAATCTCCTCTTCACCTCACCTGAAGGGCACTTGCAAGAGAGACGCCTTACGTATTTGAATTGTTCACTTCTCTCGGGAGCCTGCAGCCATGTTCCCTGGGGTGTGAAGTACAAGGGGCTGATGTAGTCGGAATGCTCGCTGAAGAAAAAGCACAGCATAGTATTATTTTGTTATGATGCTGTGCCAGAAGAGGACATTATCAGCTTCTAGGCAGTATACCCAGTGCCCTGCATGTTGAAACACTTTCAGTTAGATCCAGGCATTACCTGAAGAAAAGGCTCATATGGATGAAATCTTGCTGGATTTGTTCCCCCCAATACATCATGCTGATAGGAAAAATGGTATTATGTCTCCCTACAAATTGTATCTCCTGAAACATTTAAAAGAATTATTTGACCTTTTTTATTGATAACAACAACTAGAAAAAGAAGTTGGCTAGCACAATTACCTTGGCATTTTATTGTAATTTTTCTGACATATTCTATCTTACCTCATTAAAATGCCGAGCATGTGTGATTGTCATTAGGACAATATCAAAATCTTCATTAGGCAGAAATATGTGGTTGCCTCTCTCCCTAAGCCCTTTACCCTGTCACTGAAGCTTTTTCATGTGATCCTGTCTCTAAATCTGCTACAGACTCTGGAAGGGACATTCACATTGCCCCAATTTACCTCATGGTGAAGGCAAAGATGATTGATACATCTCGTTCAAGGAATCAAACATCTTCCACCAGCACCACAAGTAGCATTATGATTGTAGGAATTTAGGAACACAATTACAAACAGAAATACAGTCTTGCAGGTAGAAGGCAGTATGCCTTTATAATCCTGTGACTTTCCCACAAATGCCAGATAAACCTGAAAAGCAGGTATGTTTTACTTCCTGTCCAGCTTTGCCACCAAGTGGCCATTCCATTCCGCACATTGTAACACCGAAAAAAAGAAAAGGAAAAAAGAGGAGAAGGAGAAGGAAGCCTGATTAATTCCTATTCTGATGGGATATTTCACACCATGACCTAGCTGCTAGCACTGGACTGCTTTCTGAACAACTGTTTTCATAATGGAGAAACAGTTCAGCAGAAGCACATAGAATAATCAAACCAATCCATCTTCTCCTGTACCGTGGAGAATGGGACCATTTGGGATGCAGATGATACCTTATTTCCTTCTGCTCCATCCCAGAGCAGAACCCGCTGAAGCAGCATGCAAAAACTGTTTAAGCAAAAAGGAGCTATGTTAAAACCTAGACTTTTCTGACACCTCCCCAATGGAGGGCCACAAGGTATAGTAGCAGCTATATTTTAGTTAATCATTGCCCAGACACGTGCTGTTTATTGAAGTTCAAGCAGAAAGAAGTCAGACATAAAAATGATTATGTGAAATTTTGTAGCCATCTCCTGCAGGAGGGCAGATGATGAGAACAGTCTCTTCTGACTCTAACAGCGACATACCTTAAAAACTGGCACAATACCATGTCCCAGAATCATCTAATTACCCAACAAGAACTTTTTGAAAACTAAGAAGGAAATTGATTCACAGGAGAGAGAGATATATTCCAGATCCCAAGAGAAAGATGCACAGAACAAATCTTGCAAAGATAAACCAGGTCTGAGTGGGGAAGACGTGATATAAGCAGGAGAGTAAGAGGAAGACAAAACTTTAAGAAGTTGTTCCATTTCATTGACTCTCACTAGTGATTGAAGCTGTCCTTTTTGAAATGCCAGAAACGGTATTGAGGTTGGTATGAACTGTAAGACTGCCTCAAAACAAGGCACATATTATTTTAAATATATCTTGACATACTGCTGTACTGAGTTTCAATATGAATACTTGAAAGCTTTCTTTTTAAGAAGGCACAAGGCTTCCCTGCTGTCCCAAGTCAGATATTTTATGACAGATCTTATTATGTGTAACACGGAGGTGGTTTTTGGAAAGGCTGAAAGCATTGTCTTAAGCCATTTTCTCCAGTCATTATCAGTGCAATACTCCAGCTCCCAATGTCATCTAGTACTGAGAAGCTGCACTGACTTAGAAGAGAAAAACCAAAACCAATTATTAAATAGTTGCTGGTATAAAATGACAAACTACTTTACTATTACAGTCTATCCTGTCCCACTCCCTTCCTGCACACATTTCCCTCACTGCCCGATAACCTCTGTGAACAGGCTAAGGAAGTAGACTACATTAAAAAACCTCACCAAGGCCACAGGCATTACTTGCATCATACCACAAATGTAAAAAACAGGCTAAAGCAACTGAACCTGTCTCCAGAATTTTAGGTGACTTTTACATACCAAACCCTACCAGCCACATCTCTGATTTAAATTTCACACCTCTAAGCGACGGTATCTCAAACTCTTCCTTGGGTTCCTCAAAACATCACTTTCTCTGCTTAAAGCATTCCTTCCCCTGCCCTTATTATCTAGTTCAAACTTTTCCTTCCTTAGCCTTAAGCAATTGCTCTTTCTCCTACCATCTGAGACCAAGCAATTCCCTCTCTTCATTTATTTTACTACCTTAATGATATTAATAGACTATTAATAGTCACCTCTACTCACTCTAAAAATTGAGTTCACTCTGCTTTTGCTGCCCTCCTTTGTGTTCTCTTGTTTCCTCAGCGCCTCCACAAGCAAGAGACTTAAGTGACAAAGTACTCAAGGTAAGCAGGTCTACCTACAGGACCTTGCAAAAAACCCCCAAACTTACTACTGCTCTGTAACAGGAACTATGATACAAAACAGTGTGATACATTTTACTACTTTTTTTTTAACTTTGTTGATCCATGAACATAACGTCCTACAGACCAGAGAAATACCACTGATCAATTTTAAAGGAAAGTGTGGGGGGAACAAACCCACAAAAAGCAGATACGACAACTCAGGTGCTGAAGAGTTCATGCACTCTCTTCTCGCAAACACATCTGGCCATTGTGACTACATGGTGAAAGTGCAACTACACTTTCAACTTACCTCTCTGCATCCTTTTCCCAAGTTCCTGAGACCAAATGCCATGAAGTACCAATAAGAATTAACTGTTAAATTGGGATGGGATAGGGTTGAACAAAAAATGGCTTTCACAATTGGGCAACCCTGAGGGCACAAAAAATGAATGCAGAAAAGGATATCTCAAGGATGTATCAAAATAATCCACATAAATATTTAAAAGCTCTTCCACTACTTATTTTGTCCCAGTAAATTTATATGCAAATAGACAATTCTGAAACCACTGGAGAGATGTGGGCTTCCCCCCACCGCGACCTGCCATGACAAGTCATTACAATTTTATTTTCTTGTCTGTACCACTGAGCTCTTCACATGAATTACATCCTTGTGTTCAGATCAGTAGCTCAGTGATCAGTCAAGACTCCCACACACATACCTTCTTGTCTCTCTTCAGATGAGTAAGGTGTCAAAAACCTGCCTTGTTACATCTGCTATATTAAATAACTGCCTCTAAGGGTAGTTATCCCAAACCAGTCTACAGCACTGAAATGGTTGAAAAGTCAACTGAGATTTTTTTAAGTCTATCTGGAGAAACTAATTGAATTACCAAAAAAAGGGAATGTATGCATTATTTCATCCGATTAGGAGCAATAATACATAGTGCCATGAAAAATTGGATATTTTTTCTTAAAAGTACTTTAAAATATATACCTGATTTCTAAAATCTTGTAGCTGACTTAACGGTAATATAATGTTAACTTCCATCTGATTGACATATTTTAGATATTAAAAAAAAAGTCAGTCTGAACCTTCAAAGACATACTGCCTGTTAACATGCTCATGCTTTAATCTGCTTTCAGCAATTTCAGACAATCTTGAATAGCTTGATCTTTTAATTTTTTTTGTAAGTAGCAAGAGTTCTGTGCTTGGAGCTCCCTCAATTGACAGTCACATAATAATTAACTGGTATAAATTTTGAGTAAAACCCTGAAATTACAGATAACCCCAGATTGCCATCAAAATCACTTTGCCTGAGTAGTAAAGAAGTTAAGCTAAAATTTAGCAATATGAAATTATTCTTATGGTTATTATGAAGTACAGCTTATTGTACTCATTTTTCTCATGTGTTCATATTTAAAATTATTTTGATTAGTGACATATACATACATAAAGCTTCTCAAGCCTGTTATTAACTGGTGAATCATTTGGGACTGGGCCAGCCAAAACTTAAGATAATCCTCCTTCAACAAACCTAATGTAAGTTACTTTACAAACATACACTTGACCTTCTAATTCATGAGTATATTCAATGTTTAATCACTTAAGAATTAGTATTAAAACAATTTTATTGATGCCAATAAGGAAGTCTGTTTGTTTCTTCAGCAGAACTCTTCCATTTGCATCTGCTTCCACAAACATGCTAGTGAAAATATCAGTGTTGTGAAGTGATTGTATAGCTCAGTATTCTTCCATTAATCAAAAAGCAATCTTAAAAACATTTCCGAATTATAGTGTTTTGGTTTTAAAGGATAAAAAAAATTCATTCAATGAACTAGAAGAAATATGCAGATAGCAAGAGAATTAAAAAGTAATTGATCTAACATGCATTTTCTAAAACATTTTCTGAAACTTTAACGGTAATTCCATCAGTGCTAGTAATGGTGAAGAATTAAGTCTTAAAAAAGCCTTACAGATATCTAACTGGTCTTGAAGAGATTCTGGACTATGCAGCGATAAAATACTAGAAGCAGCAAGCACAGACATATGAAAATATCATACTTTTGCTTTTTACCAGCCACAGTGCTGAACAGGAGACAGCACAGTGGTAGGAGACTCCAGAACACATCTAACTTCAGTGAGGTGTTTGTAAATCCCAAGCACGTTTTTATGTTTGCCCCAGCTGGCACAAACACTGACTTAACCTACACAGTTTGTCCAATGTCTATTTATACACACAGCAGCAGCACCTAAGTGCTTCTGCACAGTTTCATTTACCATGGCAGGAACACAACTAAAGACTGCCACAAAGAACATTGCCTACTCTCTCCATCAATCTTCCCTTCTCAACAGCTTCAGCACCCCACTGGTGCTGAGGACCATCTCTGTACGGGAATCTATCCACTGTAAAAAGGAAGGAAAATTTAGACCCATTACTGAGTGTTCCTTGAAAACAGACACATCTGAGTGAAGATATGCACACATTTCCTTTCATTTTCCCTTTTTCACCTATCCATCTGTTCCTTCCTATTCCAATCCACCCTTTCTCTTGCGTTCCTCCTCTTCTCCCCACACCTCTGCCCTGCCCCTCTCCCTACATGACATTAGATGCAAAACCTGCATGAATTTCAGTATTCTGGAATCCTTCCTGTACTTTCTATGCCCTACCCAACCATCACTGGTAAGCCCATTCCAGCAATGTTAACAATCAGGGGAAATATCAGTAAGACAGTTCCTTCCCTCTTCCCAAATCTCCCCATTTTAATGTGGATGCAGTAGCCTTTGTTAAAAAGAAACAGGCACTTCCCTTCTCTAAAGCAGAGCACATTTTCGGTAACTCTCAAGTGCTGCATGCTCCATTTGAGCACATCTGCTGCTCAGCAGGTCTGAATATGATTTCCACAAACAGCAGGTCCAAATTTGGTTGCCTTCGAGAGAAGGAACTGTGCTAGGTAGTTCCTTTTCCATCCACAGAAGGATCATATTAACATAATTTTGCTATTGCTAGGACACCAAGTTACTTTTCATTTTATTATTGCCTTTTTTTGCTCCCTACAGTTAGGTCTAAATGTGTATTACAAACACAATGAGAGATCATAGAAATATTATTTTTAGGAGAACTGACATTCAGTTATGTTTTAAAAGGTGAATTTAAGTGTGTATGGCAGTCTTTTAATTTAATTCCATCCAAAAGCATACTCTTCAGCCAGGGACAAAGAAAAGGTTATATTGCATCACAGCTTACAAACTGTAAACTCTTAAGAATTCTAAATAACTGCTGAATTCCTGTGGGAACTCCCTCCTCACCCTTCCCATAGGCAACAGTGAACTTTAACAGGCTATTAAACTACGGTGTAATTGATTTTTGTATGGTATAAATATCACTGAAAAGACAAGTTAGTCAAAGGAATTACAAAGTAAATATTATCTGACTGACCTTAATAAAATTTGCAGGCACAAGCTGAAGATGAAGTAATGGTATTTTTCCAGTCTCATGTTTTCTCCCATGTTAAATATATTGCTGAATGCACTTCAGTTTGTTTTTCTTCAGATGTACTAGTACACTGCTTGGTATGGACCTAGCTTTTCCTTTTCAGGCCTCTGGTTAACATCATAGAAACCGATATACAAAGGACACTTAAAAAAGTGTTTTGAAACCTGGTAGCTAGAACTATAACAGAATAGAACTAGAACAGTTCCCTTAAAAAAACCCCACCTGGTTACCACTGGTTATTTAAATAAATTGCATCAACTCAGAATTATTCTGCAGAGCTTTATGCAAGTATACTTCCATTCCTTCCTGGTTGCTAGGACATAATAAAGCTAAGCATGCACGTTAGATTCAGTTGCAAAAGTTTCATACTTTATATTGATTCTTGAAGAGATAACTTTGTACTTTACTTTGGCAGCTTGTTTTTTTAGATTATCAAGACTATTGAGTCTCACTCTGCAACCTGAATTTTTTACAGTTATAGTTAAGCAAAGTGTCAAATACTTATCTATGTCCTCATTTCCATCCTGGGGCTACTGCAGCTTTCACCGACCACAGAAGGTATCAAAAAGCTGAAAACAGAGGTCGCTGTGGCATGAGAGACTAACAATTCTGTATCTGTTTGGAAATCTAATCAAACAGTTGTTTCAAGTAAAATATAAAGTCCATTTGTTTATACTTAGAAAGTTAGTACTATTGAAAGTTTCATATTAAGAAGCTGGCAAAATCATTATGTAAAGAAGTTGAAAGTCACGAGGGGTTTTTTGGAATAGAGGGGTGGGACAACAAAGTGGTTTGTTCTGGTAACCACTGCTAGTGGGTCAGTTAAGTACAAAGAAGTGTGCAACATAATCCCAAATGTAAAATGTAGTTACAGGACACTGCAACAATAACAGAAACAATAGTGATTACTTAGAAACAAGAAACTGACAAATTACACTAACTGAAATGCATGAGACACAACCTCAGGCCAAACAGCAACAACAACTGATGGCATTCCATCAAGCCCTGAGGTGCAAAGCACAAAATGAGAGCGAAGCCCCTCGGTCCCAGAGCGCAGGGTGTGAGGAGCACTGTGAATGGCAGGGCAGGGCAGGGGCAGGGCAGCCCTTCCACTGGCACTGGCACCGCCACAGCTCCGACCCTGCTCCCAAGAGAACCGTGTACCAGGACAAGCACAGAACAGAACCCCCCATACTTTTGAACACCTTGCAACCACCACACCTGAAAGCGTCTGCAGGAGCAGGAGTGCAAGTGTGATTAAAATGACACTTCTCACTATACCAATCATTTCTAGTGATTCTTCTGTATATCTGCATACACTACCATCTTGCATAGATGTAGTAGTTTTCTTTGAAACAAGTCAGTCTCAAAACACTTTTCGAAGGATACTTAATTATTGTCCATTATGAGGAGAAATTTAAGTGCTGAGTAGTAATGAAACACATCAAATCCTGAGTCAAAATTAGGCATGTCCTCCAATCTAAGTCTTTATTACATAAACTTTGTTAATGACCTGGAACAAACAACTTACTTATGTTTGTTCTTGTGTAAGAAAACGAATCAGAAGTTTCCAGCCAACTGAGGAGTAAAGCTAAACAGAAAAAGATCAAACGCAGACAGGTAAATAGAACTATTTTCATAGATTTATTTGAAAAATACTTACAAAAGCAAGTATGTTTGACACTAAAATAGTTAAGCTTATTCTGTGTTTACATTGGTGTAGTTAAGCGTGCAGCATTAACAGTCTTTTCTGTTTGAAGCATTGTTAGTTTGCTTTAAAGAAGTGGGGAAAATTGGGGTTTACTGATGAATGACGTCTCCCTGTCACTTCCTCTGCAGCAACTACAGCTGTCATCTCTGTATGAGATCTCAGAACACTGAAAACTGTGTTTACTTTACTCATTGCCACCTGTCAAGTGCAGATTTACTGGAACCTGGAAGGTGGGTCAGTGTTTTTCCCCCTAGGAAGGAACAGGAGAGAGGAAGGAGAAGAAAACAAAAGGATTGGTTTCTTTATGTGAAGAATTTACCAAAGCTACATTTCATGAAAAAAGAGTCCTTAAAAATGTCTTTTTGTTAGTTGCCATCTTCCTTCAAAATACGTGCACACTTCTGAACTTACCCGTAAGCCAATTACCATTCCTATAGCACTTGTTTGCTAGGAGAGGCCAGGACTAGAATAGCCAAGATACCCCATCCAAACAGCAGTTCAGTAGTGTCAGAAACGAAGTACAGTGCAATTAGTTTCCACATACTGTATAGCTACATTTTAAGACAAAACTGGCACAGATACTGATTGAAAGAGTTTCCTGTCTCCATGCAGTCCACACTCTGGCAACAACCACAGTTCACAGAGCAGTGTACTGGGGCACATGGAGTGGATGAGATCTCACCAGCCATTGTTTTGCATGGTGCCAGTAGCTGCTGCTGCTCGAGCCAGCATATTTCTGTGTGCCTCAGAAGCAGAAGAAAAAGTCCCATCCATCACACGCATTGGCAGCATTTGCCTTCTGCCAGGCTGAGGGGTGTAGCTGTTCTCTCGCCAGTCTTCTTCTGGAGGCATATCAACTCTCCTTGGACCCGGGGCCTTAACACAAGAGGGGGGCACAGGGCAGCCTTGAGAAGCACCGGGATCCCAAGAAGACTCACGTGGTATTCTGAAAGTGCAGTAGTCTGTGCTGGCTGGGAGTCTGCAACCGATGGCATGAGAATCATGCATCTGATGTTGTGAAGGCTGCTGGAGGAAGCCTTCCTGTAAACTCTTGCCTGGCTGGCCAGCATGTTTCCCCCAGGGCATTGTTCGCTTATCTGGTAAGGTAGCTGTTTGCCCGGCAGGGTAACTTGTGTTCAGCAAATGGCCAGAGACACTTGATGCTCCACCTTCTAAATGCAAATTAACAAGAGGCTTTTGCCCCTGGGTGAGGGTCCCTTTAGGTACACAAGGGAGACTCCCATAGCTCAGTGCCACACCTGGGTAGTCTTCACCTTGGAAAGCTTCACCCCTGTCAGGCACAACCAGAAGTTTCTGGATGATGTTCTTCTGATCTCCTGAAATAAATGTTTAAAAAAAAGGTTTGCTTAGTTATAATTTTTGTTTCATCGCCTCCGAACTTTCAGCTGTGGCCAGAAGGTGACAGAAGAACAATGAAATCACTAGTACATCCAGTTACTGGCTGACATGCAATTCTGAGTAAAAGCTAGCTGTACCTTTTCCAGCATTCATTTTTCTCACTGCATTTCCTCTCCTTATCCTACTGAAGCTGCTGTCACAGATTTCAGATATCTTTACTAGCGCCTTGTTTCATCATAGAGGAGCCCAATAAAGTATTTCAAGGCTGGTAGATCAAACTGGGTTTGATGCTGTTACAGGGAAAATAAGTCTCATGCAGGAAGTAGTTATTTCTACTGGCACACGTGTGATTTGTGGGATGAGTAACTTGTGAAAGTATTCTCATACATGGCAACAAGGTGGTGGGTCTTACTGCTACCTTCGCATTAAAGAAAATAACTCACAAAAATATCAATATGAGTTTATATAAAGCCATCATAAAGTTTCCATAAAGCTTATTGGCTTGGGTTATGCACATTTAGCACAGAACCACAGAGAAACTCCAAAGCACAGAGAAGAAGAAACACGACTGGTCCTTCCAGATTTCTGGAGGAATTCAGGCAGATGGTGAAACTCCAGTATGAAAGACAAGAACTGAGGAGCTGTACTTCAGCAATATTTCTGATCACGAAGAAGGATGAAAAGTCCTGTGATTATTACCTGACAGTTTACGTGCCTTGCCCACCATGCTGGGCATCAGTACATCATGGGGTGGGTGCTGCACCTGGTTTGGGTTGTGCTGGGGATCAAAGGGAAATACAGGAGGATCATGGGGGAAAGGAAGGGAAGTGGAGCTGGAAGAACGGTGGTTGGTGTCCACTGGCATTTTCCTCGTATTTGGTGCTTCCTTTTATAAAATGAGAAAGGAGAAGAACAGAACATAAAATGATGAGTAAACACAGAGTTGGGTTGAATCAAGCAAAGGTGATGTTGATCCAAGGAAGAAAGGGATGATTCACCGGGACAAAAACATGCATCTGTATGTGAAAAAGACAGACAAATAAAAACTGCATCAATCCAGTAAGGCTCTTACTGAAGTAGCAGGCTACATAGGATCATTAGACTGGAATCATACCAAAAAGAAAAAGCCAAAACAAACACAAACCACTCCTGGAGGTTTGGCTGACAAACCAAGTACACAAATCAATGTCAGGCCAGTCAGCATTGGAAATGGTATACCACACAAGCCATGAAATAGAGGATTGCTGATTCTTCTTTTCTATTTTCTAGCAGGCTTTCCTGAAAGCTCTGATTCCAGACTATGAACAGATTTACCTGTCACAGCTGAAGTATTTACCTGTACTGTACCATTTCCCTCTATTAGGAGATACCTACCCCAAAAAGCAGGGATGGCTGAATGGCGCAATAACAAACCATCACAGACTTGAGCCCAGTGCCTAACTAGAAGAGTAGTAACAGACAACTATCCTATTGGCTGCTTGTGTTGTGGGGATAAAAACCTTAGCAGAGATGGAGGGTCTTGGATAGCTAGAGGTTTTTAAATGCTTCTGCCAGCACTTCCAGGTATGCGTCAGCGCCCTTACCTAAAACACGCTGAGCAGCAAACTCTGAAGAGTTGACATATACTTAGTTTATGGTACACAGCAGAGAGATGCAATTGGACCAACCTGTATAAATAACTGATTTTGCAACTGAGACTCTTCTACACCTATCACGCAGTTGGTTTCAAATAAAAGCTTAAGTACAGTTTGCAAAAAATTCAGTCCAAGCCAAAATTTGACATTATATCTAGCTATGTTGCTAAACATTCTGTTACTGTTTTCTGACACTTTTAAATTGCATCTAAGACTACTTAACAGGGAGGACAAAAGAAAGATCAACCTCCTTACTTTCAGTTACCTTCTGTATGTAACTGTCTGCATGTTATGCACCAAGTCTTGAATTGCCTCCCCTCTAATGTTTACTTTTACTCTCTAAAAATGCTACTTGTTTAATAAACTCACAAGCGAGCAGAAACTTTCAGATTGGTACTAGTGGGCTTTTTTAAAATTATAGGTGTATGAGAAGCTTTCTTGAAAATACTTTAAGTCAACCGAAAAAAATGTTTATACTGGTTGTTTCTGCATACTGGCAAGTAATGCTAGCTGACATGCCTACCAGCTGCAGCAGCCACTACTCTGCAATGACACCTGAAGATGGTTTTGTTACTTATCCAAAAGTTCAGTCTTCCAAAGAGATAACAAAAAACAACAGGCTTTTATCATGGCTTATTATTGAGTTGTCTTCTGTCTTGTTTGTTAACTACTAAATGCAGACAGAGAAAACAGCAACCCTACACACAGATGACAGCTCTTTGGAAAGCTGCACATCATTCTACTTACAAAACTGTGAGAAGAGACCAAGGTCTCTTCTCTGTTTGAGATAACTGTCCCACTGAGACTGCGAGCAATGCGACGGAAATTCTCTGCACTGTATATTTCCTCCTCTTCTGGTTCCCTGCTATGTTCTCGGGTATATGTGACCTGCAGACAATATCACACATTTCAGACAAGGTTCTTCATAATATCAATTTTGTACAATAATTATAAGGAACAGATGAATAAAAATATAATGGAGCATACTTCAATGATATTTAATGACCTTTTCTTTCTTGAAGTCCTTCATTCAGGTACTACTTTGAAAACTTAAGATAAATGGGTCTGTTTGGATCTGCTGATTAAAAATATTATTCGATTAAAAATATTATTCCTTATAGTCTTTCTTCTGTTAGTAAATATACAGAGATTGATTTGTCTAAATGAGATTTGTTCATTTATAAGTATCTAAAGCCAGGACGAAATGTCTCTAGTGGGATGAATCTACCTAAAGGACCAACTGTTGCTACAAGCATCATTGCCCCTGGAGAGATAATCATGGCTGCAGCTGACAGTCATCTTATGATAAAGTACTACAGCCTTCTCATAACCAAAACCAAAAAAATAATCTAGGATCATTGATGAATGCTGGAAGCATGTTAATCTTACGCTAGCAAGGGAAATGTTTATTCCATCTTTCCTTTCCTTTGTTCTATAAAGGAACAGACTTTGAACTCCCTTTAAAAAGTACAGAGATAATACAGGAAATGTCATTTCCTCTTGAAAATACTTTCATATCTTCACATACAGGCATTGATATGTAACTGCCAGTTATTTAAACAGTTTCTTCCCAGGAAAGAAAGAAAAAGAATCTTCTCCCACTCTGAGGTGTCTAACTACCAACTGTAACAAATACCAAATTATTGCCCACTTTAAAAATATGCAGTGACACAGTGAAAAAAAACCCCAAAAACTTGTGCTCCTGCAAGTGGTAAAATTAAGAAGCAGTTATCATCAGTTGTGATGCAAAGGAATTCATGTCACCAAGTTCAAAACGACTAGATCCTAAAGTTTTCAGGGGTGTGTTCCTCCAAGCCAGGATTTAGATCATTTGACCGCATGCAAGCTGCATGTCACTTCATCCATGTCACTCATATTTTAGCTAGTTAATCCTGAGCTAGACTGCACTTGAAATTCTCTCTAACAGTATCAATGACCCCTGTATCTTTTTCATAATGTATTTCGCTTGTCCCACTGTACATTCTTTCCTGCACAGGCCGAGCCATTCCCCCCTCTAGTACATCTTAAGTAACAAAATGTTACCTTGGAAACAGAAGAGACAGTGGATCCACACAGACTGCGCTCGATCTCTGCTGTTGGGGTTTTCGACAGACCCATGCCAGCTGTAGCAGGCAGCTTCCTCACACTCAGGTTCACAGAGACTGGGAAGGAAAATACTGTGATTAAATTCAACACCTGATTTCATGTTATGACACATTTCTGACTATCTTAGGTCTGACTCCAGCAAAGACAGGACTATACACACAGAACAAGAAGTCAGAGATCCTTGGAACATGAATACATCAGCTAATACCCAACATTTCAAGGGGCGACAGTCTATCAGGACACTTTGCCTACTTCCCTGGCCCTTCTGCAGGCTTCAGATACAGAGGTGAGATTGTTTAGGGGGCCCAAAGAGCCAGAAAATCAGATACCAGAAGGAAGATACCTAAAGCTACTTGGTATAAACAAGTCATTCTCAGGTTCCCCACACGTTCACCTGCTCCTTCCCATTCAATGCTGCAGTTTCTCAACCATTTGGGGTACCGGTTAAATAGGTAAAGGTATTATTTTTAACTAGGATTGCTACAATTACTTCACTTCAGTGCAATCCCTATCAACCAGCTACAATCCTAAAATTTCTCATGGAATAGACAGACCAACGGCCTAATTAAACTGGTCACAGAGAGCTCCTCTATAAAAGAAGAAAGGTGATATGCTGGTAACAACACCTTTTCTGCATTGAAGTGGTTGCATTTGGAGAAGCAAATCTTGGCTTTAATTCTGTTGTAAAGCCCCCCTAATGAAACAGGCATTTTCACCATGATTCTGAATGCAAAGGTCTGACAAAACCAGTTGATATGGGTCAAAGTTTCAGTAGCATTTGCAAATGAATAGGTAATCCAAGCTAAAAGAAAGAGCGAGCAGTCCTAGTCCTAACTCAGGTGATTTTCATCCAGTTCATCACAACAGATGCACTGGTTCAAACTTTTCAGTTTTACACAGAATTTGCAGAACTTAGGAAGAAACAACTGGAAGTTACAGCAAACCAGAAGATCTCAAACTTCACTTTAGAAGAGTACCTGTATCTCATATCCCTCATATATGTGCTGGGAAAATAGACAAGAAAAGTCAGCATAAGAAATGGGTTGTTTGATGACAGAACTCTGAAACTCCACCTAGCACTAAAGCAACTGGGCTTTATCCTGGTAGATTTCCAGAAAGAACTTCCAAAATCAGTCAGCTAAGTAGGAAGGTATAAGACCTTCTGATTCAAGCCCATGCAAGAAAGTATCTGCGAAGTTGTGAGGTCAGATCCTGCCTAACTCTGAAAGCAAATCAAAGGGACAACAAATGGTAAATGGCCACATTCCGACGTCTTAACTGGTCTGTGAGTGGACTGCAAGACATGAGAGTTCCAGAGAAGACTCAAGCTGTTGAACAAAAACCTGTTAAGGACTTTACTGCAGTACTCACTGGTCACAGCCAGGTGTGACATTGTCAGGTATGATGAAGGCTCCACCTCCATGGGTACAGGGCAGGGGAAAACCTGTCTTGTGTATGCATTGCAATATGTATCACATGTGTATAGCTATATCTGTGTCACTTTCATACCCATCCGGTTTCAGGCTGCTTTGTAGTTAACCAGAAAATTCATAGCTTTAATGCTATGACAGAGATTATAAAGAAATTTTCTTCACTTGTGAAGCAGAGAAACAAAGTTGCTCTATCTCAGGCAGGAGATTAGATGAGCTTAAGAGGAACCGGACTGCTGTCATCAGACTCCAATTGAATGTCTCCAGCAACAGCTGGATGGCCTCACTGACAGAATCTGCTCCTTTTCTTTCGGCATCAACTAATCCACAAGGTCTCAGGGATCTTAGTGCAGGTCATGTACCCTCAGTGCTGCTTTCGTAAGTAATTTTTCAGAACTTAAAGCAGTTAAGTTCTGAAACCTCAGCAAAACACAGGTTCAACTCTCAGATTTGGAAACACTTTTACACGTTATTCCCCTCAACCAGGTACAGACTAAATTCTCAATTACAACACAATCAGTTACAATTCACCAATGTGGAGAACATGAACATCAGGCATAGAAACAGTTTAATAAATTCCAGAGGTGATGTAGGACTTTCAAACAGCAAAGTTCAATAGCCTGTCAAAAGCAGCTAGCTCCTTACTTGAAAACACGATCAATTATTTCTATGTTACTCCTAACAGATGTTGCTCTCCATTTGCCAAGATCAACAGCTACTCTGCAGCCACCCCAGGCAGTGCTATCACACTGCTTTCTCTAGTTAGCTGGAATGTTTTCAGAGTCTACAACCTGAATTTTTCTGCATCTGTGCACGAGTTAATACCCGTTTAACTAAATCGACTGGAAAACACATCTTCACCTATACTGGAGTACATAGGCAGGTCAACCAAGAAAAACAACTGCATCGTTCTTACCTGATTGGTCAAATGGATACCTAGCACTGTCCTGTCTTCCCAAGAAAGGCCTAGTGGCCTGAGATGCCTGCAGACTAGTCTGATAGAGGGATTCCAGTTCTGAGAGCTCCTGTTCTGTGTCTTGATTCCACTGTGGATGCAGATGTACTGGGATCCTGCTCAAGTCATCTCCAACTGCTCTCTGATCAGAAAGGAGTGGACTCCTCCCAGGTACAGGAAGCCATTCAGCATTCTTATTAGCCTTCTGAGAACTGTAATACCTAGTAACATTATTCACCCAACGGTCCACAGGCATAGAGGAAACCATGCTACTAGCAGCTCCATCATCCACCTCTTTCATTCCTCCATCATGACAGTGCCTTTCCGTGTAGGGTGCAGGGTCTGCTATATTCTGTCCACCTCTTCTACACAGTTCTTCACTGTGACAACAAAAACTCATAGAAGAAACATGTTGGGCACTAAAACCCTTCAAAGAAACTACCCCGTCCCTAATATCCACAGTTGAGTGTAATTTTTCAGAAGACTGGTTTTGGTTTTCTTGGTTTTGATGGATTAGCTGTCTGTAACCGGAAGATGAATGGTTGATGAGAGATTTTTGTGTTAACCTTGGAGACTTCTCATCCTGACACACTGCAGTAATCCAGTCTTTTTCATGAGTACCTTTTTTCTGGGAGACTGCATGCATTTTCTGAAACTGCTCTGCCAAGGAGCGAACATGTCCCTTTGTACTAAAAGCCTCAGATTTACAACCGTCTGCTGTGCCATATTCACCCTGTGAGGGTAATAAAATCTCCTGGCTGTTTGCTCTGGAGTACTTATTTTTCTGCAAAGGATCCGAGGAGCACTGCTGTGCAGGGGATGAAGTTGCAGGGGTCATTGCATGATATGCCCCTAAATGATCAATGTTGGGCCACACTGGAGAGCTTGCAAGTTTGGAACAAGGACTGTGCTGGCTGTCCTTTCCAGGAGATGCTGCTTGTGGTGGATGTGGACAGGGAAACAGTGTAGGCAAAGACCCAGAGTTTACTGTGTTAGCCTTGGATTTGTACTGAGGTGTGAGAATAGGCATTACGTTATGAACCTCTTCTAACTTACTGCTACTGCAGCAATCCCTATAGTCTTTTGGCCCTGTGGCTGTCGTGTCAGCAAATTCCCCACTACTGTGGGCATCATTCTCAGTTCTTGCAGACCTCTCTGCCAACCCTTGCCTATAGGGAAAAGAGGGAACTTGGTCATGAAAATCAGCAGAAGCGGTCTGGAAGTTTGGAGAGATCCTGTTGGATGGATTGCTTTCAGAAGGGGGCAAGGAGGAAGACTCTGGATATAATGATGAGTGCAATTCATGGCAGGAAGCAGGTGGGTGGAAGAAAGAACTGGACCCAAATTCCACTTCTTTGTTGGGTTCCAGTGGTACCTCCTGGCTCAGCAGTACTTGGAGCGGGCCAGTCTGTTCACTAAAACACACAGAAGAGTAAATGATTAGCAGTAGTCATTGCTTACGTGTTCCTAGGGTACAGACCTCGCACTAGGTGACATACAGCTCAACACACTTTGCTCACTGTATTCTGATGAAGATTTGCATTAATTCACTAGACACATACATGTTAATCCTTTGCTTCTAACTTCGTTCTCCTACTCTAACAATCTAACTGAATCCATTTCATATTTTTAAGACTACTTTGCTACAATTAGGCTCTATATGAAGTATTCTTGTACAACACCAGAGGCATTTCAACTAGCACACTAATATATGAGTAGAGATAACTGTAAAAAGAGTAAAAATAGCATTTATATAAAATAATATAACTGTTTTCAACAGTAACATCTTAGATATGTCTTAAAATACTTTGGACATGTTTTTGATCTGAACATGAACTGACAGTATTTCTGTAAGGTCCCCGCCAGGTAACTTCATGAAGAATGACTTGAGAAATGGAAGGAACAGGTTGAAACTTTTCTCATATCATCTTTACATTCTCACTTTTTGATGTATTTATCCGAAATGTTAAATAAAATTCAAGCTAAATATATAACTATTATTCTGCAATAATTTGTATCCTAAGCATAATTCCAGAAAATAATGTTCATTCTTTTATGTACCAATGCAGGACAGTTATATTCTTGGGTCATACATGTCCCTAGCATTTTTCTGCATTTAGTTAGCATTTTAATATACCGACAGAACAAACAGTATTCACTGCCTACGAGAAAATGACAGGCTACATCAGCTCCAGCAGAAACCTTAAGGCAACTGTAAGATCACTGCTTTGTTTCCTCCTTGAGATGCATGGAATGAAAGTTACCATGAAGACCTAGTTGATGTGTGTAGCAGTACAACATTATCTGTGAGGAACTGCCAACTTCGTACTGTCTGCAGTGTTATTTACATCAAAGCTGGAGCACAGAACTCTGGCTATGAATAGGGTTTCTTTTCCATTGGCTGAAATATTAACATTCAGTTGGATATAACGCTTTGCAAAAGTAATGCTCTTTTCACAGAGGAGCAGTGAGTGAGTTTATCATTGGCAAAACTAGTTAAGAAAGTGCCTTTCATTTTCTTAGAATCTGCCAAAATGCCTAATTTGAGCTCTGCATTTCTCCTGTAAGAGAGGATATAATGGACCCCTGATTGACAAAAAGATCAGCTTTCATTACATATAATTCAGGTACTGCAGGAAAAGAAAGAACGTTATGAACTACAGCCTGGCAGGTGTGCAAATTAACTGGGTTTGTATATAGCTGTACATGGCATTTAACAGAAAGGAAAAGAAAAAGGATTCTTGTCTGAGATTTTATCTAAGCTTCTGGTAATATAACAAGTAAGAAAGGGGAGAGGGAAAAAAAGTAACAGTTCAAGAAATAGCCTAGAATTTGGATAGGGATGGTCTACTGCTAGGAGGGAATGGCATGGGAATAAAGGATTAAGCTGCATGCTAAAGAAGGTAGGAAGAAAGGATCGGTTATAGCAGAGAGTTAATTATGCTGTAGTTAAAGTCAGTATGGAAGAAAGAATCATGAAGAGACACTGAGGAGGGCTGGTAAGCCAGGCTACGGGATGCTGGGAAGCACAGAAAGAAAATGAAGAATGATGGAGTAGTCAAGGTGGCAGGATCAGGATCTGGATTCAAGAGTTGTACCAGTGCACCACTAGAAAAGTGGACTAGAAAGAAAAGATCAGTGTACTTGACAGTTTTCAAACTACAGAGCACTAAACACATCGGCTGATGTTCCCAACATAAAAGCAACTATAGCAAGATTTTGACTGTAGTAGTCTTTTACTGACTGAGTCCTGAAACTGCTCCTGATTATAAACAGTCACTTTTCATCCTAACACATCCCCACTTTTTTTAGCCAGATTATTGTCTATTGTATTTTTTCCCTTGGTGCATGAGACATCAATGCTGCCAGGCACTGACTGCTACAATTCTCTGTCACAGATCACATTTTGAACACATGCACATGGGACTGTTCTATAAAGACTGGGAGAAAGGGTGGTGGGGAGGGGGGAAATGGGGTGGTTGACTGTTTTGTAATAGGATTTAACTTAAGAGAAGAAAAGAATAGGGTGTAACACAATAGGACTTGGACTATCCGGGCGAATATACATCATTTGCTGTTTCTTTCCAGACTGCACTGCTCACAGGTGCAGCCCAGGTCTGTGTCTAGGTGAGGGACTCGCACTACCTTGTAGACTGGGCCATGGTGCCGCCCTGTGGTGGGTGGCAGGCTGGCGGAGGCAGCGGCTGCGGTGGCTGTTGGTGCTGCATGCGATCCTGGAGGCTCCGGGCTTTTCGGATACTGATTTGCAGCTTCTTATCGACTAGGGCTCTGCTGTGAGTGCTAGCGCTGGCATCATGCATGGCAAGTCTTAGTTTAGCTAAAATGCAAAAGAAAACATAGCAGAAAACAAACAGAAAAAAGGAATAAAATTGAAAAAGAAAAAAGAAAAAAGATGCAGCAGGAACAAAAAACATGGACCATGCAAATACTGCCACAAAAGAATTCACAAGGATGCTATTGTTCCATTAATGCACATTCAGCTTAGCCAGGTGTACAAACACATTAATTGAAACTAAACCAAAATAAAATAAAAACAATATCCTTGTTTAAGCCCAATTTCTCATCCCTTCTCACAGGCTCTTTCCAGCCCTACTACAATGGTGCTTCATTCTGCCATCTACTCTTCTCCTGCATCCTCCACACCTGGGACTCCCTTTATGTGCAGGAATACTCAGCCGGGATTTGAGATTCCTTGCTGGAATGAAAGTTAATAGAGCTATCACCACAGCTGTATGCTGCACCCTTTATTCTGCAGTCCATAAAAGCCAATTTCTAAATGCAAACAGCACAGGAGCTACTCACTCTGTCTGCAGCCATTCTACACAGACAGAGGGGAGCATGGGGTGAGACAGCCAGCCAGTCAAAATGGAAAAACCAAAAATAAAATGAAATCACATAGCACACATTCTCAAAGGTCACAATGCATTTAAGCACTTCAATGTCCTAATGTTTTTTTCTTCATGGAAGTTAAAGTACAGCATAGTTCACTCCTGCTAATCCAGAGGACTCAAGAGTGGGCTACCATTTTCTTCCTATGCTACACCCTCCATTAAAAACAGGGGAGCTTTATGGCCTTTGCAATTCGGCCTGACAATGGGGAAAAATTGTGAGGACTGAGCGGCAAGGGGAACCACCTACCAGGTGCTTGCTGAAACATATCATTCAGCACCAAAAAGGGCACATCAGCACCCCAGTACTGTCACTACCTTAGCACTGGAGAGAACAACAAAATGAATGCAAACATGAAAAAACAGAGATGAAGATGAATAGGACTAAAACCCCCAAATGGAAATGCTTATAAAAATGAAAAATTCTGTCTACTTGCATGTTCCTAAAGAGCAGCTGGACCCCCCATTACTACCTGACCACGTAATGTGAGGTAGCGTTTCAGCCTCTGTTCTGTATTAGTAAACAGTCAAAGCGCAGTAGCTCAAGCAGTTAAGGTTACTTACATATAGCTTCGTTACAGAGAGCCAAAGCTGCAGCACAATCCCCCTTCTGCTCCTGATTCAGCGACTCTTCAAAGATTGAGTCTGCCTCCTGCATCGACTTCTCAAAGCCATCACTCCTCCCTGCAAATGGGCAGCACCCTTCATTTTGGTTTCATTCATTGCAGAACCCTCACTTACCCTCATCCCTTTGTGATCGCCAAGTCCTTCCACATACGGATTCTCGCAGAGGCTGTGCATATCCCAGACTGCACCACCTAACTTTCCCTAAGCAGAAGTACATCTTGAGCACCCTGCTATGCTTGACATCCACACAGTAAAACAACGTGAAGCAGATTTTTTCCATCAAATTTTCTTTAGTTGACAGAGTTGTACTGGCTTATTCTACTACTTTCAACACTTTAAATCAGTACAAAAAAAGGTACAGACGTATCCCAGAGTCGGTTCAAATTACTTCTGTCAAGCAGGAATTAAACTAAATTTAGAATCAAATCTAACCCAAAATGTATCAGTAAAAGAAATACAGCAGATCAGGGTTTTTTCATTGTATGTTAAGTTTCCTGACAAAACTCATCTGTCTCTTCTTCATCAAAATGGAAACCAACTGAAACAACTAATATGTCTGGGGGAAAAAACTCCAACTTGAGTGGGAACAGAAATGCCTGCATGAAATACTTTTATAAATGAGTTCAGTGCATACACTGAACTGCTGTAAGTAACATACAGAATACGAAAACTCAACAGTCTTGAGGCTTGAAAAACAAGGTGGTAGAAGCTGAGAAGAAAGGGACAACTGTCCAGAATTCTTTTTGCAACAATTTAGAAAACAGAGTTGGAGAAGGATAAATCATCTTTGGATACGAAAAAGAAACTGTCCTGGCATCCATAACATCCAGTTCTGAGAGGAAGAAATGCCCAAACTATTTGGTGTCACCTATTAGGCATTATGCAAATTATGCACTAAAATGTAAACATTCAAATGAGGCAGGGAAAACAGAAAATAAAACCTGACTTTTTACTTTGCTTAGGGGTGGGTCTTTTTAATGGAATGTCTCTATCATTGTGGTGGAGAACACGAGTATCTTTATCAGCCAACAATAAATCACATTCTCTCAATCTGCATAATACATGCAGCGGCCTGACGTGCTCCCCAACACCCTTGTGCACAGTTGTAAATACAAACTCTTTTACCATAAACCCCAAAGAACCTGCATGAAAAGCTGGTACTGGAGAGAGAAGTGAGAGTTGTTAGAGCAGTAAGTTAATGAAGCAGCACATTCAGTTTCAAAATCAAGGCAACTGAGGCTTGTAATCAAGGGCAGAATACTCAAGTTAGCTTTCTTTGCATGAATTTAGCAGTTTACTTGAGGGGAAAATGAGTCACAAGTGTTCTGGAGTTCTGCATACAAGCAAGCCTTCCAGGCAGTCAAGCAGTCTGTTAATGTTAAGCTATTATATCTCTGACTGGGGTGGGGAAGGACTTAAAGGAATAAACAAAGACTTTCCTAGATCTCAAGTCAATGCATCTGAACTCCTCAAACATTCTACTGAATTCTTTTTTGATTCAACATTACTTTAGTTTACTTTCTTTTTAACAAAGAAAAACTAAGCAATTTTTGCTTCTATCAACTAATAGAATAGATCAAAAAGAGGGGTAATGTATTGGAGAATATGCTATTTTCTTTCATGCAGGAGAAGCCGAGAAGACAACATGCTAAGCAATGGAGGTTTACTTTTCAATTTTTAAATCACTGGCATCTATGTTACAAAAGTAAACACTATACTAATTAAAAAATATATCCATCTACTCTGGTACATCAGAATTTTTCACCTGGTTACCAGGAGGCCATAGTAGGACTGTAAAGGATAACTGATGGTCAGCAAAAATTACATAAACATTCCCAGTCAGACATTCCATGGAGATCATATTGTTCAGCTGCCACTGGCACAGTGTCATTGTGGCTGCTGAGCAGTTGGTATGGCTGTAAGGCTGCAGAGCACAGTTGGGATTGTGTCCAGAACTGGCACTACTGTGGGCTGCCCCTCTTCTTCCTCTCCTTGAGAAGCGAACCAGCAACCTCAACTCTCTTCTACATCAGGCTCAAGGAAGCAGCATGGGGATGCCAGAAGCCTTAGCAACACAGGATACCACAGCAGGACTGCCCTGGTCATGCATACATTTGTTGGACCACAGCCCAGGTGTTCACTACACCCTTCTTGGCTCTGCTTACCCTCCAAGAACCCCCAGTTAAGTGTTCCAGCAGGTTTCAGGGTTCACTCTTGACTGGATCAGTGCATTTTATCCCACCTTTCTCTTGAATCCCCTTACTGGCTTATGGAGATTTAGGGTTAAAACAAAGGTACTACATGTGAATCCTGTCATGTTCCCTCTGCTACAGCTGCAACCTTCCAATTAAACCTCTTTTGCTGCTATCTCCTGCCAGAAAGATGAAGAGTCATGGAAAAGACAATCAGACTTAGTATTTTGCTTTTAATTTTTTTAGAATTCTTTTACCCTAGAAAATATATGCAACATAAACCTAGCTCAGATTTTCAATTAGATCCAGTCAGAGTAGCTGTCCCCACAACTGTGCTGTGGGTGCACAGCCAGGCAGGGAGAAAGACTGGAAAGCACGAGGGCAGGAACAAGCAGAACTGCTTAGGGCTGCACAGGTACTAAGATCAAGCAGAAACAGAACAATATGAACAATCCCTGCCGTGGGTGGAACTGAGGTGCCTGAAAGGTACAAACAGCCTTGCTCATTCCAAGATGCTAGTTAAAGGCTTACAGCTAAATCTAGATATCAATACCACTAACTGTATATCACTTTAAAAATGGAAAGATGCAGATTTATTAAGAATACCTCGGCATTACTTTGTTTTCTCACTTAAGAAGAAATTTGGTCAAAATACCAAACAGTTTTTTCACTTTCTGCAGGTTTGAAATGGATAGTATTTTACTACCTGAAGGTACAAAATTGTAATGGGGGGTGCATGCAGCGAGAGAGAGAGACATACACACAATTAAAACAGGAAATTAGCATTCAAAGGTTTAAAAAACTTCAGCACTACCATCTTGCAAAATATGCTGCATTCACAAGGTTACCCTGATTCTGCAGTTCATCTAGATCCATGAACCTGCTGGGACGGGGATTAAAGCCCATTGCTGCCTCCATTTCCTTTTCTCTTTTTCTGCGTAGTTCTTGCTCATGTGCTCTCCTTGCCACCTCTTCTTGCAATTCATCCAGCTCACTCTTTAAAGGAACAAAGATGTCTCCACCTTCAAAACAAACAAACAAACAAACCAACCAAATGTTTGCGATAGCTACATCTCTTAAGTATCTCTTAGAAGACAAAGAAGTATTAATGGAGAATAAAACTAACATCAGATAATAAGTCTGAGAAAGCAAAGATCACAAAATTGTGGAACAAATTTTGCTTTGTTAAATTTTACTTTTGAAACCCCACCCCATAGAGTAGTGCTTCAAGCTCCCCTGCAGCATAGCCTGTGGATTCACTGGCTCATGAAAACAGCATATGGAACAGAGAGAACCATTGGAAGAAATAACCCTAAGCTAAAAATAAAATATTGAGGCTTCTTACTGTGTTCATAATTTGTAAATAATGCCATGTCAAATTAGCCAGATCACTAGCTTGTGAAAGTTAAATGGATTCCAAGTGAGATGTTTTTCACCTAACTGCGTCAAGCAGGTGAAAATGGGAGGAAGAGAAAGCATATCAATATCCTACGCAAGAGAAACCCATCAGTTGTCATTCTCAGTTCAACTATTACTGGTATTCAGAAAAAACATTCCCTCCTGCCTCTCCCTTTCCCAGACTCTCTGGAATAAAGTACTTGCTTAGAAAGCAAGCAGAAAAGCTTAGCCTCAGCCCAAACATCTTGTAGAAAACCATTCAGTTCTGACAGTTTTGAATTTTGTACAGAACTACAAGCTTGTTTTCAGGACTCTACTAAGTTATGAGTTACGCCTAGGAGTGTATTTTTGACTGATGGCAGAATATTGAGCTATAAGAAAGAACAGGAAAAATAGTTTCATTTTATCAGTTAAGACAATACACAACAGAGATGCCAGAGCAACATGATCAAAGGAATATTCCAACAAAGTTTTCTACAATCCCTTTTGGTAAATCTTGCAATTATTTCTTATAAAAGTGTTATGTGCCTCAAAGTTTCTTTTCCCTTTCCTTATCATTTCCCTGTGAACACAAACATCCAGAAACCAAAGAACAACTCCAATACAATTTACCTTGCATAACCACCCCTACAAAACATATCTTACCATTTCCAATGGTGTGTGGGCTGTTTGTCCAGCTCCCAGTTGACGAAGCCGATTCCACTTCCAAGATGCTGCTACTGTGAGACTTTGGGATGTTACGCCAAGCGGGAACAAATCCACCTGCTCGCTTCACATGAACATCCCTCCAAAAAGAGAGAAATTTTAGTTTACCATTCGACTAACCTCTCCAGGAGAAACTGTATCTACCTTTTTTGTATTCACACTAACATATACATGAATTTTAATTTAAATTTTAAAAGAAGTCTACCCTAAGAAAATCTAGGGAGAAACAGGGAAAGAGGAAGTTAACAAGGAGGACAGTAATTCTATTTTCCTCCATAAGATTATGCAATTCATATTAAAATTGTGGTCTGGGAGTTCTTCAGAACAGATTCTTACAACTGAAAATCTACTATTCCGGACATAAACAGTGCCAGTTTGTGCTTACCTGAAGCTTCCCAAGTCAAGGAAAGAAACACATTCTGCTATTTATTTTTACATACAAATACCGCAAGTATGTCTGAAAAAGATTTCTATACAAGGCTATTGATTTCTCATTTTGTACAAGGTGTCTATGAATCAATGTTTCAATTGAAGTGAAAAGGACGATGAGCTACTCAAAGTAGAAGCTTTTAAACCACAGACTAAAGGTACAACTATTTAGGATGCATCACTTCAGATAACTTTTCTCGCTCAATTGAGCCTCATTTTTTTTCCCTTCTTATTAACAGTAAGTTACCAAGATACTGAAAAGAATAGGTTCCCATTTCCCTACTATTTCTCCACTGTGCCAAAAAAGCTATATTTCAAACTAGAACCATTGTTTTGCAAAATGTTCTATGCCATTATGTAACTACAACAAAGAAATCAAGACTTCCATCATTCCAAACACAAATTTTTTTTAAATCTACCTGTGTGTGCTTGAGCTTTCAGACAAGGGCATGTCCAGACTAACTGGGCTGTTGCTGTTGCGCTCACTGCTTTCGTAGCCAGACTCCATCCTCTGTATCAGATGAGGGTGTTGATCCACCATATGGTGCTGGGTGCCCCGGCCCAGCACACCACGCTTGTATCTGACATTTGACTGGCTTGACCTTGTTTCATGAACAGTGTGTTCCTTCACCTCACTCTCAGTAAGTTCTTTACCTGTCAAGATAAAACAATATAGCTTGGTAGACGATCTAAGCTTCAATATCAGCAAAACATCCATACACGTTAGCTTCTCAACTATGTTTGAATCAGAAGCATCATCCTTAATTTAGTGTAAAACCTGCAATATTAAGCAAGAAAAACCCAATACTTTTACAGCTTTCCTAGCAATTTTAAGCTATACCTTGTTCAACAAATTTATCTTTGAATCTTTCCCCTTTAGTATAACTTACCACATTCCCCCTGAGGTAACAATTAAGTCTGGAATGAAAGTCCTTTCTTCCCCATAATAATTTGTATTTGTAGAAGATAATTTTACAGTATATCCAATTGTATTTCCTATACTCTCTCATATCTATTTCAGATGCTCTCATTATTTTGCCATTTATTATTTGTTGTGGCTTATATATAGGACAGGAAAACTCAGGGGTTTTTAATTCTTTCTTATACATTTCACAGTCTTTCCACTTAATTCTTGTTTGCTTCCCTTCGTTCCCTGGAGATGTGTTCCCTTCACCTTCCCTTTACATATTCCTTTATGCTTCCCAATTATTTTCAACTGTCAAAACCAGCAAAGTCTCCATGTACAAGTCATAGCTTCTATGGTGCAGAATCTTCCCAGATAAATCATCACTGGCTTCCAGGCTCCTATCCTCACAATAAGAACTCTGCACTGATATACAAGGTACTTCCTGCACCATACTCTGAGCCATCAGGTAAAAATACCATGATGAGCCAGAGGAAAAAAGAGCAATACAAAAGGTCACTCCAAAGGACGAATTTCAGCCCCTTAGTAGTACAGCCTGTGTCCATTTATGCAGGGTAGATGGTACTGTTTCTTAGACAGGAAACGCAGCACACAGAAATCAAACAGAATTACCATACATGCAGAATGAATACCCACACAGGAATTAGTTCTCACAGACATGACTCACCACTGACCTAAATTCCATCTTCAAAATTTCACTTCCCACACGTTCTGAAATAAATCTTCTCAAACTCTTACCTGCCTCTTCGGAGAAAGGGCTAAGCTGAATGTAGCCACAATGTTTCCTCTTGTCTTTACTGAAGATGCTGTCTATATTCAGAGACTCTCTTTTGGGTCTCCATGTTGGCCGGTACCTGCTGGACGAACTGGATTTGGACTCACTGCTGGTACTCTCCACTTCCCAGTCTCGAGGGTGTGCAGATGGGTTTTTTGAGGGTCGTGTTTCTGCCTGATCCACACTACTCCCTCCAAGAGGGGAATTCTGGATGGTTTGGGAAATCTGCTGTGGTCTGCTGTGGATCATATTGCTCACTGTCTCTTTAAACTCCCTCAGCCTGCTGGTGCTGCTGGATGGTTTGGGGGCAGTTCTGGGGGCTTGTTTCTCCTTCAAGGTTTCTCCTGCAGTTTGTACAGACAGCAAAAACCACAAAAATAACTTCAATTAAACTAGCAGCCCTACTTACAGCATCTTCATGCAGACTTTGAAAAGAGCAATCCAAAACAACAAAATGACAATAAAAAAAGTCAACACTCCCCAAACAAACAAACCAACCAACCAAAACATAACTAAACACCAAAAAGCAAAGGGAGGACTAAATAAAGACAAACATGGAAGAAACAATGAGGGAAATGTATACATGCATACACTGAGAACATTAAAAACATTCAGAAAGATACTGATATTTAAGATAAAGTAACATCTCTTGCCTTCACTGTGGTATCCTGATGACTGAGCCTCATCTCCTTTCCGCCGAGACCGGCTAGAACTCCTCTTGCGGTCGGCCAGCGAGCCCTTCTTTGAAACATGCTTCTGATTGCACTCACTGTCAGTCAGGTGGCCTGGAAGGAGAAAAAACAAAGTAGAGATGACAAGAGCCTTCAGATCAAGTGTTCACTGCGCTAAGCAGGAGGATTCTCTTGCTCCTTAGGAGCTGCAGACACTCCGACATTAACTGGCAAGTTTGGGTGAGTTTTTATATCCCTAAGTTTTTGATTTTGTCTTGGAGAGGATGTTCCATTTTTAAAGTTGTAAAAGAACGATACAGCCCCTCCAACAACTCTGGTTAATGACAGCTTATCCACAGGCCAAGGAAAAGGTTGACTCTGCTTTGTCTTCTAATAGTCTATGGACAGCACTTTCTTGCTGTCAGTTTTAATGACCATGAACATGAAATTCCTGAGGACAGCTTGCTCGACATTACTCTGTTTAATAAAGACTCAAACACATGAACGAGTTACTATCTAATAATAAATTACTGCACATTGTCAGCTGTTCTGCACTATTTATCTACACTCTCTTTGCCTGAAGCAAACACTAAGTAATCTGAGTTAGCTTAGTCTACAGTGAAGAAGCCTCACTTGGCTCTCAAGGGCCAAGGCAGCTACTTCACATCTGCCACAAGCTAAGAGCACATACACAAACCATGAACATGGATCAGCTGACACACATTCCCTTACTACAGCTGATGTGTCTGAATGCCAGTAGTTTCTCTTGAACACAATTTACTCCCCATTCCCTCACATCAAACAGGAATTGTATTGCCTGTTTAATTTTATGGTTCTCACACATTCACAGTCCTAAACCTGCAAGCACAAACACACGCATGGCTTTACTCACGTGAGTAGTCCCAAGCAGAGATGCAGGATAAGAAGGGAATTTATGAATAAGCTACAAAGACTTTTTTCTAGTCTTTTTATCACTAACTTTTACTTCACATAGGATGATAGGAAACGGAAATCCCTACTAGCAAATAGTGGTCTAACAGCCCCCAGACTACACAGCTGGCCCTCCTGAGCCTTCTCCCTTCTCTAGAGATTAGCATGAAAATCAACAACATTTAAAGCAGATTTTACATATAAAACTGTACCTTCAACAGTTGAACCAATTCACTGCAACTACAATTGCTACAAAGATATTAAAATAAATGAGTGGGAAGGAATCCAAACAGTAAAAGGCAAACTACACAAGGCTTGCTTTTCTTTTCATGTGCGAAGTGAAGAGCGATTTTGTGGCCAAATTTCTTAGAAACAAGCAGACTATATAAAAGAGAAGAAATTAAGGAAGCAAAAGAGAAATGTTGGCAATGAAGATAAAAGATGTGTAGCATTTTGGTGACTGAACACGAGTCTGTGCTTTGGAGAATTTTTTTTCCCCTCACAGCATGGACTGCCACAAATCTTTTAAGGACTCCAAGAACAGCATTATCTTACACCTTGTAGTGGCTTCCCTCAAGACAGAAGAGGCTTATGTTTCACTTCATCATGCACAACTTCTCTAGTTAAACACTCCAACCTGACAGGGATTGCTTGGTTAGCAACCTTCAACTACCATACGAGAAACTATTTGGCAGTGTTTAGTGCTATTAGCACTAGCTTAGGGTTTGCACAGAATAAAGCCCAGCTTAGTCTTCTAGAATGCGGGCTGCTAGCTTTGCATTAATATTTTCTCCTCCTTTCAAAGATTGCAAATATTGTCCCATTGTCACCACACATTTAATAGCCACAGAAGGGATGTCAAGAATCAGAAGTCTGTAAGACACAGGCTTTGTTGTCTTTACTTGGACACTCTGAAACAAAGACTAAATCCAACATAATGCATGCATATAGGAATTAAAATCCCAAGAACATTAATTAACACTTAACTTTTCAAAATTCACTAAAATAACAAGCCAGGACTTCTGAGTGCCTACGATATGCTTAAAAGGCGTCTCTTGATGAATGTATCACTTAAATACCACATCCTCCAGACTTGGGATGGCTTCACAAGCAAACAGCAATATTCAAAGGAAAAGTTTGGTTTTGCAGGAGTTGTGTGTGTGTCTAAGAGCATGTTAGAGAAGAAAATGAAATCAAATGGGTTAAGACAACACCCCCTACTCCCTCCCCCTGAAATCTATTGCATGAATAGGGCAGCCAAAATACGCACATTTTTCTCAGCAGCACAGGTGGGTAGGAGCAAAGAGAGGGCTTATGCAGCCACTCCTCTGCCCCCATTCTGAAGCACCCAGGAGCCTGAGGCCACATGACCCAATGGTGGTCCTTCCCCAGAGGATGGTGTGGGATAGGGTCCATAATTTTCTGGGCTGGAGTAGTGGGTAAATGGTCACTAAATGA
>VYZT01060335.1:19628-101575 GCA_013400735.1 Pomatostomus ruficeps | reverse complement strand
CAGCCTTTATTTCCAGCTCCTGTTTGATCTTCTGGCTTCTATTCATTCCAGTGTTGATTTAACCCAGGAAATCTATTTTACTGAACATATTTACAGTCTGATAGCTCAAATAAACTATTAAACAAATGTTTCCGTAACAAATGTACACAATATTCTTGGAGCCCTTTTTGAATGCTCATACCTTGGTCCTGACTCACTTACAGTTATGATAGGAAATGCCACCCAACCACGGCCCAATTATGACATGAATCCTGTGCCAAACACACAACACAAACAAACAACCTGCAAACAATTTAAAAGATCATGATGATATTGAAGATAGGCACTGCTCCCTAATTCCTTGAGTAATGACACCTCCAATGGGACAACTACTCTCTGGTCCTGTTCTCATGCTTGGCATTTAGGATGCTCTTTTCAAGGAGGACAAACAGACATCGTTCTCAGTAACTCCCCCGCTCTGAAACTGGGGTATACAAGGACATGCCCAGATGGTATTTTTAGGATGGGCTGCAACACAGGAGAAAAGCCCCTCCAGAGAGCATGACAGATCCCAAGAACTTAGAACACCTGTAGGACAACCCTAAG
Organism: Pomatostomus ruficeps; assembly: GCA_013400735.1. Taxonomy (NCBI): domain Eukaryota; kingdom Metazoa; phylum Chordata; class Aves; order Passeriformes; family Timaliidae; genus Pomatostomus; species Pomatostomus ruficeps. Next base: position 100,990 of record VYZT01060335.1, on the reverse strand, counting down.
CAACTAAGAACAGCATCAGGCATATGTGGGCAGCCTGTATATAAATCTGACAGGCTGTGTGCAGATATCTGGGCAGGAGGCAGGCAGACCCAGCAAACATGTCATGCTCTTAGTTTTTGCAAGGCTGCTCTCTAAGAGCTCTGTGGACATACCCAGGATGGCTCAAAATATCCAAGACGACCCCAGACTAAACTGATATCTTGATTTTCCTGCCTGTAAGAAAGATAAGTTACTGTTTCACACTTAGTGCAGTGCTTGACCCCTGCCTAGAATTAACCTCTCTTTCAACTTTGATCCTTTCCAAGTTTTGAAATGCAACTCTGACATCAAATAAATTGCGAAAAGTATAGGAAATGCTGAATTGTTGGAAAATGCCAGTCCTTGATGAAGTTGTGCCTTTCTGGGCTGCAGTCACTGGTAAAACTGTTGCTATAGTAACAGATTGTGGCATATGAAATATGGGTACATCCATTTTTTGAAGTATTATAAAATATTTTGGTTTGGATTCAAACATAATTTTTCTAATCAATTTTGCATTTTACCAAAAAGCCACCCTTATCAAAAGACAGTAAATGTTACAATTTAACCACAGTAACCAAATGTATATTCACGGTTTCTTTTCTGTATGCACTGTAATAAACAGGCTGCTGTCTCTCACTTCAGGAGAAGCAGAAAGTGTTCATGGTTCCTTTTCGGTATGCACTGTAATAAGTAGGCTGCTGTCTCTCACTTCAGGAGAAGCAGAAAGTGTTTTAAACACCTGAACTTCAAACTTGAGTATCAACAGAGCTAGAATTTGTTGGAGGAGAGCCGTAAGTATTTTGTAAAACAATATAGACCCACATGCAAAATCCAAACCAGTCATTTGAAATCCCTCCAGTAAAGTCACTGTGGAACACAGTATGAGTCTAATCCAGGATGAAATATCATCAATAATGATAATTCAAGGTTATTTATAAAACTTAAAATTTTTGACACCACATGCAATCATGCAGCTACAAACAACTAAAAGACCTCTCACGGAATAATCTCAAACTCCTTCAGGACTGATAACCTTCTTCAAATCACAGTCTCATCAACACACAGCATATGCCAAGTGCATATAAAAAGAAGTAAAAAACAAACTCTGAATCTTGAGGGCATGGGAATCATAAGAGACATTCAGAATAACCAATGTTACAGGGACAGTCAGCACTCCCAAGGATAACCCATCAAACAGTGCTGCTCTGTAGTCCTGAACACTTATGTTTGTCACTGGAGTGAGATCTACCTCTGCCTACATGAGGGGAACATCTCCACTGAGTTAAAATGTCAGTACTTAAAAACTGAGTCACATTTTCTAGCTAGACTGGGCATGAGAACATGTCAGTTAAATACTATGAACCATCCACTGCTAATGAACTCTTTGGCATCACCACACAGACCCGGATGAAAGGCCCCAGTTGCCACTTGCAGTCTGGGGCTATGAGAAATTGCTGACACCCCACAACTGCAGATATGGAGATAAAGAAAATGCATGGACAAAAAGCTGCATGCTTACCGGTACCTTCATTTTAAAGTCATCTCGATAGAGTTTAATGCCAATGTCAGCGATTGCCCTTTGGATAAAGCGGGAGGGTCTCAGCACAAACACCAGCTGCAGGTTCCCTGGAAATGCTCCCTGCAAGAAATAAGGAATTCTTAGAAGGCACGTTTCTACCTTACAAGGGAATTTTCAGCCAGGTGTTTCCTCACCAAGGCGAAGCAGGTAGGACTTAGTGAATCTTGCCCAGTCCAGCTGCTCATTGTATCAGCTGGTCCGTTTAGCATGTGCTCCTCACTATCTCCAATGCTAACAGGAAGACTGGCCCATGGATTTTACTACCCAGTCACACGTTGTTTCCTGATAGAGATTTACCACAGAGCTCCAAAGTTCCTGACAAGAGTCTTTCTCCCCTAGATCTGAACCCCACCAAGCCTCATGTGCACCACCACACCAGAGGTTTTCCCATTTTTTAGGCTGCAGCCACTAGAGGGCAAAGCTGGCTGCCCACGTTGGACTGGTGAGGGAAGCTGGTGGCACGGATGGATTCCCCAGGCTGACCTACCTATTCACTCTGCAAAGGGTTTAGAATCTTTTTAACCTCACATATTTTTACACACAGACTCAACACCTTCATCAGACATGGCCCTGCCCACAACACCCAGCCTACATCTCTCACACTCCTCTGAGCTCATCAAGCATAAAAAAAGAACAATTTCTTGAAGAGAGCAGCAAAAAAGCTTGAAAATGAAAAGCATTTCTGTCTAAATACCTTGAAAGAACTTAAAGTCACCTTTGTTATCCCTCCATCCTACATCTCTGTGTAGGTCCTCACACAGTAAATATTCCTAGTAACAGATGTATAAAAGCAGCTGCTTTTCTTAGCACTAAAAATCAGTGCCCAGGTCTGACCTTTGCAAATGAGATATAATAAGCTATTAAGAGTTTCTGACAGAGATGGTTTACTACCTTACAAAACACAAATCCCTTGGGATCTGTTTCTTTCATAAGCAGGCCACGTCATCCCTCTTCAGGGCACAGAAGGGGTACCTCTCATACTCCTCTAGGAACCAACTTCAAATTAGTAGAATTTATATTGCAGTCAACCCAGAAAATAAGGAATTTGTCCTAGTTCAGCAGCAAACAAGACTATGTAATTTGTTTCTGCAGCTTCCTCCCTCTCTTATTTAACACTTACAAGCTGCAGGGCAAGGGAGAATCTGCATCCACAGCCAGAAAATGGGAGCTTAAAATAAGCACAGGAGGCTGTACTGTGTGCTGAAGGTTCAGCAGAGAATTTTAATTTCTAGAAGATAAATAACAAAAGCAGGCACTTACTGCTATTCGTGTCAGGGATGCCTTGACTGCGCTCCATTTGTCCCGTCGTCTGTCTATGATGATGATGAAGCCGATGCTGGCAGCCTCCAGACTGCAAAACAGATGAAATAGGTGTGCTGGGTTACAGGGAGATACTCCCGTTCCAAGGCAGAGAACTGCAGCAAAACACAGCCTCCGTCACATCTCGCTCGGAGCCCATTATGAAAACACAACGTACAGTGGAAAGAATGCATATCTGGCAGAAATGCACATGAAAAGGAAAGCCAGCAAATTTTCTCTTTCCAGCATACGGCTAGCAGCTTATACAAAACATGAATATTTTATCTGCTGAATCTCTCAGCTGCTGTGCTACTCTGCTGTCAGTCTAGGTGACATGAATAGTTCAGGATCACAAATTACACTGTGCTCGTTTGAAGACAAAACCCCCAGATCTTTTTTTTTTCTGCAAAGTAATTCAAGCTATCAGACACCCCCCTGAAGTCTTCATTCCCCAAGTCTGCTGACACCTGACAGGGGCACTGAGCTCCAGGACATCAGTATCCCCTGACTTGTGTACACAAAGCCCCAGGAATTCTGGTAGGCAAAGCAGAAATTGAAGAGTTCTATTGTGCCAATCACAAACTTGTTCTGGGGTTGCAAGTCATTCAAAACTATCTTTTTTTAACATATTGGCTAGAATAACATTCCTGTTCCTTCTCAATGCTTTTTCCAGGAGTATCTGGGAGGCACTGATTTGGTGCTCCATTCCACTTATGGAGACCTCATAAATACCTCATCCTCTCTTTCCCTCCCAAAAACCCCACTCTGGAGTGCAAGGTTTCAGTGGGACTGCTCTACTCTCTGCCTTCCCAGAGCACTCAGCATTGGAGAAGCTAAGTAGTACACACTGAGAAGTGTCCAGAAACTTCACTAGAGCAGGATGGCTCAGTCATCTCAGGACAAACCAGAGGCAGACAGGAAGAATATAAATGTCATAATCAGAGGACATACTGCAATCAAACATCTAATCACAGATTAAGAAAAAAAAATTGTTTAAAGTATCTCCTTGATCCCTATTCCACTGTCCATACACGGACCAACCCAGGAACACCGTTTCCATGGGTCATTTTGTCATAAACTCCTGTCAATTATCTACTGAAGACCATCAACACAATAACAGCTCTGAGCTCTTGCTGCAGCTCTGCAGGATCAAAAACTGAAAGCCAAAGTATTGTGCAGAACTGGGATGCCAAGTGAATGTTCCTCATAGCTCATACTGCTAACAGGAAAACTCACTGATTTTCCCAATTCAGTATTTTTACAGCATTCCTCTGAGGACTACAAAATTCAACAACAATACATGACCTTTCCTCTTTAGTAGTGCAACATGTCTCTGCAGCTCTCTGCAGAGAACAGAAAATGTGTTTGCAGCAGTGCCTCTCAAGCACAGGGAAGAGAATTCATCTGTTTTACCTTTTATAAATACACAGATGTATACATATCCTTCAGTAGTCTTAGATATACACAAACACATACACATCCTTCAGTAGCTCAACAAATATTCCATGGAACAAAATTCCCTGATAATGTTCAGATAAAGGCAACAAAGATATTTTGTGTGTTGCAGATTGTTACAGAAAGGGTCAGAAACTAAACACAAAAGTCTCAACCTGAGGTCTTCATGTTCAAATTATGTTCAGGATAGTATCAGTTGTTGTCATTGAGATAAGCAATGGTACTTGTATGTTTGTTTTATGATGCGGAGTCTTTTTTGTTTTGCTTTGCTTGTTTGTGGGGTTGTTTGTTTGTTGTTGTTGGGGTTATTTTGTGGAATTTTTTCCTTTCTTTTTAGCTAGGTAGGACTGACTGAGGTCCTAAATTTAGCGAGGGAAACAGAGAGAATGTCAGCAAGTGATCCTATTTCAATCAGCATGCTGAAAGGCCATACCAAGGTCTGAATGTCATTTGGCACCAAGGGATGGATGCAGGCAAACAGCCACGGGAAGAGGCCTGGCCCAGATGGCAGCATCAGCACAAGTGGATGTGCAGCTGAGAACCCCCACTCGAGCATGCACCCAGAGAAAGTTTGTTTAAAAACAAACACACACACTTTCTATCAATGTTTTCTCACTGTCAGTAATATAGTATGTCTACCCTCATTATGAAAATGCATTGAGGTTTCTCCAGTTCTCTGAAATGAAGGATTTAAAGACAATCCTGAAGTGCAGATAAACATCAGGCTTACCTCCAAAATAAATTCTGGCATATTTGCCTAGATCTACAGATGTCTGGCAGAGAGGTTCCCTTTCCCTGAATGAAAGAGCTGTAATCAGCAGAACTGTTCCATCCTCAGCTCTGCATTCAGGTTAGCCCTTGAACACTGAGTTGTGGAAGTCAGGAGATGTTGAAATTCCTGACCTCTTTTGGAAGGAGAGAAGGGCAATTGTTTATCAAAGTAGTTAATCCATGTCAAGTTAAAGAGAAAGGTATTCTGGCCATGGAATAAAGCAAGTAAAAAAGGGCTTTCTGGATCTATCTAATGCATGCACAGAGGTATGCAGATGTTACTGAGTGTTTGTGAAGGTGTGTGTGCAGGGCCCTTCGGTGGAGCCTTCTCATGAGCAGGTGTTGAACCAGAGGGAAAATTAATCAGGTTACAAAAGTCTCACTGGGCTGATCTTCAATCCTGCCATATCTTTTGTCAACGAGCACATAAGATTAATCATTCCAGAGGGATTTAGAAAGTTACTAACACTAAATAATGTTATCTGCAATCACAGAGCTTATCTCCACAACCAGCATGAACCTAATTGTACAGGATATGCAAAATCAGACACTATAAACCACAGATATTCTCTCTACATTTGCCTGGAAAATGATGCTGATTTCTCTGGTTCACTAAGCTCTGAAGACAGAAGTATTGTATACGATAAATAGGATGAACTGCTTTTCAAACTATACTTCATCTCCCCTGATTCATGGCCATACCCTTTGTAACTCCAGGAGAGTTAGAGACTATTCTCTGTTCTTAGTCACTCTGCTGGATACCTTCACATCTTTCTTGAGAATTAAAGTAAATGGTGGACTACTAGCGGTGAAACCACATGCACAGGAATGCTGTTATATTCCACACAGCACTATCCCGTACAGTAGTGGTGGCAAAAGGAACAGGGCAGTCCCTTTACCGCTTGCTGAGGTATATGGCAGAGACACTGTGTGCATGGACCAGCCAGCTGCAGACTAACAGGGCTCTGCTGCACCCAAACAGGTCCACTACTTATGCCTCATTGAGGCTGAACTCCATATAATTACGTCATAAATCACACAAAGCCTGTTGCTCAGGTCCTTCTTATAAATTAACATCTTTCTCCCTCAACATCTACAGGGATAGCGGTAAGTTTCAAATAGTGACTCAAGAAATGCGGGCAGTCTTTCAAAAAGCACTGCATTAAAGACTAGAAAATTCCCTGGAAAAGTCACATTCCTACAGTGTGGTCTATGATTGAACCTAAGAGTCAAACCAAGGTGTCAGTGCACAGAAACCTACCTTCAAACCCCAGCTTGTCACCAACCTTGAACATGTCATTTAAAGCAAACTGAACAGTCACTCACTCAACACAAGTTTTGGTGAGCCTGTCTGTAGAGTGAGATTTACTCACACTTATCTCATCATCTGTAAAATAGGTATCACAGCTCTCCTGAGTTACAGTTTTGAAACTCAGTTCTTCATTCTTTGCACGTGACTCTGGGATTCCTCAGGGGAAGAGAAACCCCAGAACTGAAACTGAATCAAAGCAAAGGTCCATCTAGCTCAACACCCTGACTCCAGTGTTGGTAGACAGTGTCTACTGAGACAAAGGCAGCAGGGAAATGAGAAGGACAATATTTCTCTTGGTATATTCTCCCAAGTCCCAGCATCAAGGAATAAATTAATTTCTTCAGCCTGAGTTTGCATCTGAGGCATTGTGTCCAGCTGCCATTGATGGAGCAATCCTTCATGAATTTGGCTCATTTCTTTTGAACCCATCTGTGCTTTTGGGCTTCACCCAGGCAGAAGAAGCTCAAAGCGTTTCTGTCTATCATGTTGACAATGTAACATGCTGGTTCCCCAACATGCGACAAAATCACTGGGAATGATCTCCCTGCATACCAAGTACAAAGAACTGAAAAACCAGTTTTGTGGTTTTCTCAGCCACTGTTGCTGTTGTATATACCCTGAAGCTGGTCGCCCTCCCAGTCCTGAAGCAAGTGAAGAAATACGCAAAACAGAGTTTTCCCTGGCAGACTGAAAGTCCCAGAGAGCAGAGTGAAACAATGAAGCTGTTAAGTTCACAGTATGTGGTTTCTCTCAGCTTGCTTTGGCAACTCTTTGGCAGCAACTTTGGCAAATATGGGGAATACACATAGGGGGAGCTGTAAAACTCACTCCAACTTGAAGGAGGCACATTTTCTGCTATGATCCTCTAAGCACCTTTTTACAGAAGACCACAGGAAATAATAAATCATTGCTGCGCTTCTCACTAGCACAAACAGCCATGGTCTAGAGACAGGATCAGGGGACTGAAAAAATATTAAGCTTTCTTAGATAAACAAAAAGTAATCCAGCAGTCATGCCTTAGCACATTTCCTCAGAGCAGGGGAAGTAAATTTGTTTCACTATCCTTATAAAGCTGCAGGCAAAAAGCAAGGAAAACATCCTGGCTGTGGAGCAATCTCCAAAGAAATGAAGTATCAGAAAGCACATGACGCTTGCCAGAATCCTGTCAACGGGGCACCTCACCTGGTTCCTCAGCAAAGGGAAAGCTGCATAGAAAGATGTACTTAGAGAATAACCAGTCATGGGACCCACGTAAGTACGGCTCCTTCCAGAATCAGCCCTGCCCTTGTTACATCCAGTGCCCCTGAGACTTACCACAAACAACCCCTCTTAGCTTCATTTGATCTGCCATCTTTGCTGCTGCTCTTCAGATCTACTCCTGCTCTGATTCAGTTCAACCTGCCCTGTGTGAAGCTTTCTTTTCCATGCAAACGACAGAAATATTTCCTAGAGCCTCCAGTACATAGGGAAGTTTCATGACTGGATAGATGCAGAGGCACTGATATGTCCTGGTGGCACCACTAAAATCAGCGAGCCACTGGGGAAGGAAAACTCTCCAGGAAATCAGCAGACATTTGTGCTTAGCCTCACCTGGGAATGCTGGTTAGGTAAGTGACCACGTTCAGAAAATCATCATCAGGTATCTCACTGAATCCTGCAAACTCTGGAAAGGTTATAATGGGTGCCCCATCCTTCCCTCTTCCTCCTGCAAAAGAGAAGTTGTAAAGTTTAGAGGGTGATTTTATGCCTTTGGAAAGACTTGTCAGTACTCAAGTGGGAAACACTGGCATATTTCTCCTTGTAAAGCACCCACATCCAGTAATAATCATCAGCTCCCATCTGATACAACTCACTGCAGTTTCTTTACCTCTGTTTACTCCAGCTGAGATTCTAGCCTTTGAGATTCTCACCTTTTCATTAATCTTCTGCACAATTCTCATTAAGTGCTTTTTTTTCGTTCTTTGTTTCCCATTTCCTAATAATTTCTTGTGATAATATTAAAATATTTCCCTATGTATAGGTATAGCACTCTCCAATTCCTTCTAGACATGAAATGAAATGAAGTAACAGAGCATACAAGCTTTGAATACACACACATAACTCACAATACTAGCCTGGGACCAATCCAGGCTTAGGTCCTTCCTTAACAAAAAATGCTTAAAGTGCATGGAGGAATTTTGCTCATCATGCTTATTTGCATCAAACCTCTATTAAACGGGATAAGTAACAAGGTTAAGATTCCCTTTCTAAGGGATTCCCTCATCCAGGTTCAGGTAGAGCTACATGGAGCCCCTTGGAACCGAGCAGCCTTTGCAGCTCTCCTGACACGCTGCTCAGCTCCACGAGCTGCTGTAGTCCCCAGCACAAACCCTGTTTACTCACAGCACCAATCCTAACTCGGTTCCACTAATAAATCTGGGCATTGCTCCAACCACACAGAAGGTACAAGGGGTTTTCTCACCAGCTTGCACTCAGAGCTGAGAGCAGACTGAGGAGGCAGCAGCACATAAAGGAACACGATGAAATAAAGCTTTTGTTACAGGTATCTTATTGCTTAGTTCTCCTTAAATAGGGCATTAAGGATATGCTTTCCCTGAGTCTTTTTCCTTTCTCTGCAATCTTTATGTAAACCTATTTATTGCACCAGGCTCAGGAATTCTTTAACACCACAATACTGAGTGTAGTCCTGCTGTACACGCAGTTTTCTGAGTCATTTATCACACAGAGAGGAGTCCTGCCCAAGGGATAGCCATATTCTGGGCTTCTCTTTAGTAAAGGGGAAGGAGAGAGTAAACTACCTTCCTCAGGAAAATATCCAATAAATTATCCCATTAGNGGGGGGGGGAGAGTTTTCGTTCCTTGAAAGCACCTTCTAAATCCCAATAAATAAACCCTTTCCAGGCTGCTCCCATCCACCATTGCCTTTCCCTGTTGATAACCACAGCTGGTGCCACAAACCAGTTTCTCCTGCTCCTGTGTTGGTGGTCACTGCAAGGAGGTGCTTCAGTAATTCCTGGCTATTTTTCTGTAGAGTGGACAGTCCCTAACTAGTCCTGATCCTGCCTCTTCCCTACCCTCCCAGCCTCAGTTGGATTATTTAGGGTCCCTTCTGTGCTGTCTAGCCATGGAGAGCTGGAATCCTGAGGAATACAATGTTTGCACAAGGTAAAATTCAGAGCTCTAGAAAACAGGAATTTTGAACAAGGAAACCCTTTTTCTTCTTGACATCTGGTGACATGGTACCAGCACACTACCTTTAACCCCTCTTTTCCTTTCTGAAGATTGATTATTGCTTTGATTACATCTGAAAATGACTCAGTTGTGTTAGATTGTTCACTATACTCATCTTGATATGCCTACAGAGACTCAAAAATCTCTTAGCCAAGAGGGAAAGCAAGAAAGTCATCATTCACACTGCAGTGAATTGGATTTCAAATGCTGAGCAGAGCCATGGCCTCCACACAGACCTCCCCACTGGCCTTGGGGTGGTGCCAAATGGTGATGCATGGCAGCTGGATCTCCAGCTGCACTGTCTGCAGTCAGCAGTGATGAAAAATATGCTGTCATGCAGATTTAGTCTTTCCCCAGACTGTTGGACTCGAGACCAGGAACTCCAACTAGCAGGTACCTAGTTAGGCTGGTTTGTTACAGATTCTCAGTGACATCTCCTGGACACAAACAGTAACAGCCAGGAAAATTTAACACCAGATTTGTCTTTGTGTAGAGCTCAATGCATGCCAAGGTATTTCATACCTGCTATCTTGTGAACATCCACATGGTTTCTGGGCACCAAGCTTTCCCATCCACATATTTCAAATACGTGAACTTACTTTAAATGAGGGAGATGTAGTAACTTGGAATATTTTAGTTTAAAGCAGCAATGTTTGTCACTGGAGGATAAGAGAAAGATTCCCCTGGATCTCCTCCTTCAACATCTGATAGTTTAGCTGCAGTTATACTCAAGATTTGTTTAAACTACAAGTTTCAAATGGTACTGCTAATGCTCCTGCTGACCAGGATCTCTTTGTGTCCCTTTTATTTTATCTCTTGCATCTCTGTTCACACATGTGCTCTTCTTCCCCAGCCTCTTCCCTGAGCTAGATGAGGCGGGCTGATGATGCGCTCTGTGTTTGTGGGTGTGTATTTTTGTCATGGGATCTTCTCCTATAAATAGCCATCCAAAGAATGAATGTAAGCAGACTGAACACTGACTTCTTCCTTTCACCACTGGCAACAAATCTAGGACACTTAGGAGCAGCCTCAGACTGAACATTCAAATAAGAGTCAGCAGCTCCAGCCTCTGACTAAGCCACAGGCCCTCAACAGCTCCTGATCTCCATCTCATACTCCATCGTGAAGGCAACACTTCCTACTGCAACCAAACCAGAACCCTCAGATGGTTCAGCACAGCTGTGTTTCAGACAGGGAAATAAACAAGGAAACCTTCAGTTCCTGCCACACCAGGAAATTAGGGGGATGTTTAAGGGAGTTTGGTACTCAGAAATTGTTAAGTACTATGATGAGAAGAGAGCAGAAATGTCTGAAGTGCTGAGTGATAAGCAATAGCACAAATACATTACAAATGGGTTTTTCCTGCCCATATCTGAACTTTGAGCAGTAGTTGAGTTACAAAGGAAAATTATGCATATCCATTTATCCCTATATCTAACAAGACAACAAGAGTAGATGTTATGGGATGTAAGGGAAGCTCCTTAAATACCAAGGGTGTCTGGAAAACTCTCTCCTCTGTATGAGAGAGTAATTCCATACATCTAAATGTTAATGCCATTTTTTTCCCTGACACTAAGCCAAGAATTGCTGCAGTATGCAAATTTCTGCAGAATGTGAATTGACAAGCTGCAGCCCTTTTTTTCCTGGGCCATCAACCTTTCTATCTAGGGAGTTGCCACAAGATTTCTTCCAGTCCTTGAAATAATTTAGCTGGATACGACTCAATATCTTGAAAGGGCAGAGAGCACAAACTAAAAGCTAATAGGGACACTCTTCAGTCAGTTCCATAGCCGTAAGGACTGAGTACATGGAATTTGGCCCCAAGGACTCTCTGTATACCATCCTTATGTTTGCTGGGACTGTGCATATTCCCTACGCTCCTGGGAATCACTTGTGAGAAGAGTCCAATTGCTAAATGGAAGAGTTTACAATCCATCATAAGTAAGGCAGATGGGGACAGAACAAGCTCCAGTAGCTCCACAGAACACCAGAAAAAAAAAAAAAACCAGTCCTCAAGAGAATAAAAAAGATACTTTATCTAGAAAGTGAGGGCAGGAAGAGGGAGACAGAAGTGCTGAAGAGAGTGAGCCAATGAGCGCAGCAGAGAGGTGAGAGGGGTTACCTTACAGCTGCCTGCAGCACTCGGTGCTTTTCAGCAGTGCCTGTGCAGCAGGGTGAGGGAGCCTGAGGAGCTCTGCCAGGAGCAAAGGAGCTCATGAGGCATGAGCTGAGCTAAGGAGCCGCAAGGGAGAAGCAAGCAATACCTTGAGTTTAGTGCAGTCAGAAGCAAAACCAAAGACACTGAAAAATAGGCAGCAGGAGCGTGGCCGTGCCCGGCAGCGGTTTCCATGCAATGCGCTGGCCTCTGTCTCTCTGACTCGCAGCACTTCCAGGCGCCGTTAGATGCCACCCTGCAGCACTCTCCAAGCGACACAGCCTCCCCCAGCACCTCCTGGCAGTTCCAAATGCTGGTGCCGGGCCAGGGAATCAGCAGCTGTGGCCGTGGCCATTGCAAGCAGCAGCCACAAAAGCTGGAGGTTCAGCAGGCAGCTGGGAAGGTTCAGGCTGTCCCGCAGCGGAACACAAGGCTCACTCCTGACTCTGCCTTAGGGAAGCCAGGCTATCCCACCCTCCCATGGCTGGGTCACTGCTCCTCAGTCAAACCCCAGGCTGCTCCAGCATAAGTAGCCACCGAGTTTTGCCTGCAGAGGAAACCCAACCAGATTTTGTCTGCCATCTCCTATGCAGACCTGAGCTCAACAAGCTGGAGCACAACCAATGAAAACAACAACAGGATTTAGAAGAGCAGAGGGCTGAACTGCCTGGAGAAAGGCAACACTTACAAGGAAAATATTACAGTGAACTTGACCTTCTGCCTGGTTTGTAGAATGAGAATGACAGCACCTCTTTCCTCCTCTTCCTGGGCATACCCCTTACTTTTGCTCAACTTTTCCTCCTCACTTGTGGCCCAAGGGCAAAGGGAAAGGAAGAACCTGGGTGACAGGTCAGAAGTCAGAGTGAATGTGGAAGGTTAAGAAATTCAGAAGAGCAGGAACACAAGCTGTATCAGGGTAGTACAAGGTACCCATGGTAATGGGAGCTTCACTCACTCTCATGTGTGCCAATCCCCAACACAGGGAATCCCCAGGACACAGAGTAGCACCCATAGTTGCTCCTATTAGACAGACTTTCCAGCAGCCAATGCAGCCTGGATAGCTGTTGCAGTGAAGATGGGGCCAGAATTCAGCTGTGGAAAAAACCAGCTGAAGTATTTGGGGAAGGAATATACATGGGGGGAAAAAGGTTATGGCAGCCCGAGAAAATTTAATTTTGCTTTGCAGCATAAAGGGTGTGATTGAGAAATGAGGTGTAAGTGCTGAATTCTGAGAGTTCATACAGCTGAAGCTGCATGTTGGTATGACTGATGTAAAAGCAGAAAGCAATCAAAACTGCAGGCCAAGGCCCTGAACACAATGGGGATCTTAGAAAATCTCCCACTCCTCAGTTCTAGCCCACCTATGCCTCCCACCTAGGTACAAAAAATATCCATGGTTTAGACAATCAGAGGCTACACTGAAGTCCTATTCCATAGCCAGCAGCTCTTCTAACTAGAGATCACCAAATATGCTGACTCCCTTGGGAAATAAAACAAACCAAAACAAACAAAAAGCATTAGCCCAGCAAAGAGGCTGTAGTCAGGAGAAGTTCCAAAAGTTAGTCTGCAAGTTTCCAGAGCTCACCTCCCCAGCCTGCCAGACACTAACTCATCAGTTAGTGTTGGAAAGTGTTCTCTCAAATGCTGCTGACACGTGCAGGCTGAACTGCCTGGGCCTGCCCACATGCAGAGAGCTCCCTGAGTCATCACAGCCCAGCCCTGACTACAGTTCATCTCCTGGGCCACACAGCCAAAAAGTCCAATGATATTTTGGCTGAAGTTTCACTGCTTTGATCAGGTCTTGCTTTTTCCATGCTCTGTTGTCTTGGTTTTCCATATTGATTAAGGGTTGTGAGTGCTGAATTTTTCATTAAATCATGCTTCCTGGGTCTCAATTTTTATAAAAGGTCCAAAGAGTCCTTTTGGCAAGGTCAGGCCAGGTTTTCCAAAAGGCTCAGTTTAAACAGGAAGCAGATGGCCAAATACCCTCCAGGCTTTGCAAATGAAATAAACTGTCTTCTGAGTCAGTTACCATTTTCAGATATACTCTCCCATCCACTGAAGTCTGTTAACAGGAGCAGAACACAAAGAAAATTATTTTCTCTGCTAATACACTTCGTGACAGTTTGTCTAATAAAGTCATGATTTAGTAACATGATCCGTTATTGCTGCAAATGGCAGATTGGGCTCTTTGACAGAGTAATTACAGATAAGAACAGGTTGTGAAGCTGCAGATAAAAAGCGGGGGGTGAGGGAGAAGTAGTAGCAGTTCCAAGAGCAGATTGGTACAGCAGTTTATTAGTCTGTCAGCAGGACAGAAACAGTATTTTACTACTGGTTCTATATTCTTGAGTAAAAACTGGTGTGTTAGAATAACCAGGTTTTCAGTACTACTCAACTTTGTGATCTAGTTCCCTTAACAGCTACAGGAAACACACAAACCTAGCTGAGCACTCCTGTGTTGTCACAGCTGCAGTCCCATAATTGGGAGTTTGGTTTTCAGGGAAAGGAAAGAGGCAGTAGTGGTATCAAAACTAGAATTTAACCATGAGAATCAGTACTCCAACCAGATCTCACAAGCTAAGCAGGGCTAAATCAGCATGTGGGAAAAAAAGATGACCAAAGTAAAATTAAGTGATAAAGGACATTGCCACATTACACTGCAGCCTCTTCCATGACCTCAGTGGACCAGGGAAGGCTTTGGAGAGTTTCCCTGTTCTTTGCATGGAGTAAGGTCTTGGTTAGTCTGGTAGGTGGAGGACCAGGACAAACAGGAGGCTGTTAATAGCTGTTAATACATTCATTATAACGAGAACCTGACACAATCAAACACCAAACTCATTAGACTTGTTATGTAATTCCGACCATCTGCTCGGAGACCAAGACAGTCAGATCCTCTTAAAAAGTTTGCACACAGCAATAGTGGAGAGAAGTGTTTCTAATGAGTCATGTCCAGAGAAAACAAAGAGCCTTTGATTCAATCATTTTCCTCTTTCTTTCCTGCTTTACCACAAGGGAACATTGTGGGTTCACTACATCTGCCTCAGCTGCCAGCTGTTACTAAAAAGGTGGTATTAACCAAAGAAATACTCATTTATGACAAAGTTTGCAACGGTCAACCACTTGCTTTCATTAACACTGGACAAATGGATTTGGGGTCCACTGGATTGTAAGGGAGAGCTTGACAAAGCCACAGGCTGTGGAGTAACACAAACCAGACTAAATGCTACATCCTCTGAGCTCTGCACAGGCATGGAAGAGGTGACAGGCTGCACTCTGGGGGCTGCAGCCTTCAGACTGAAAGAAATAACCCCTCTAGTATAAATCAGCGTATCCCACTGTTATGAAGTTGTTCAGAGAAACATAATTTATGTCCATAACACTCTACAAGAACGTTGGAATTGCCTTTTACTGCCCACGATGGTGAGACCAAAGAACAGAAGGGTTTTTTTTTTTTCCAGACAGTGGCTACTGAGCTGCAATATTTCAATATGGAAAACCAAGAAATAGGCTAAGTATCAAATTTTCAGTTACCACATAGGCAAGCACTGAAGCACCAAAATACTTGTGGTTGCTTGTACCTAATGAAAAACAGCAAAGCAGCATGCTTTGAGGAAAAGCTACAGAGCCATCTGGAAAAAAAAAAATCTAAATCTGACGAGGTCATTTATGTGTGAACTACTTTAATAAGTCAGATGAGGCAGAAGAGTGCCCAGTTTTGTTTTCATTGCATGAAAAAAACCCAATCTTTTACTAAAGGAAAAAAGAAAGTTACGTTATTTAGAGAAATACATTTTTGAAAAGTATAGTAATATCTGTCTTGGACCCAAAGTTCTCTTTGCAGGAGGCAATAAAGGAAGAGTAAGGAAGATTCCTGCTGTTTTACCTATGACTCACCAGTGGTCACCAACAGAATAAGACACTGGGCCAAAGGGGCTTCTAGGTGGGTGATTTTGTGTTCCTGATCTTCTTCACATCCTGCCATGGGGATTTTGGAGCCGAGGCACCCAGGTTTCCAAATTTAGCTGTAAACTTCTGTCTGGGTTTGGGATATGTTTTCTTTTTTTTTTTTTGTTTGTCTGTTTTAGGAATTTTTCCCCATTCTTGTTGCTGGGAGACGATAATGGGTGAGTGATTAGTTGCTGGGAGGCGATAATGGGTGAGTGATTAAGAAAGACAAAGAGTTGGCTCTGAGATGGGTGCGGCTAGCTAGCCCTTATCTAAGATTCCCTGGTATCTGAGATTTCCCCTCAGAGGGGGGCAGAGATACTGGAGGAATGGGACGAGTTAAAAAGAGCCAAGCACAGCTGGAGGGTACCTTCTTCCCTTCTGGACACCGAGAGGAGGGGGAGAGAGACTGCTTAGAGCTCCAGGAAGAATCTTCCTCAACCGTGGGCTTCTGTCTTCAGCTGTGTGTTTCTACCAACTCTCCACCATCCACTCCAGTGTCTCGAGGGAAGGAAACTCGGGATTCCCGAGCCCCCCTTCTCCTCTCAGGGGAGTCATCACACCCTCCCTGCGCACCGGGAGCACCAGTGCCCCTGCCGGCTGTGACTGTGACTGCACCAAAGGGGAATTGCCAACAAGCGGGAAGAGACTGTCCGGGGGTTTGTCTGTTATTTGTTGTGGGTACCATTGATGTTGTTTTTTCTGTCCCATTATATATATAAATAAATAAATATATTAGTAAAGGACTGTTATTCCTCTTTTCTCATACCATTGCCTGAAAGCCCCTTGATTTCAAAATTTTACCAATTCGGAGGGAAGGGGGTTACATTTTCCTATTCTAAGGGAGGCTTCTGCCTTCTTTAGCAAATACCTGTCTTTGAAACCAAGACAACTTCAGACTGAAATCAGCTTAGAAACTAAGAACTATACCACCCTGTTTTATATTAGGATACTCTTTCTGGACCGTACTGAGGAGATTTTAGATAAGCCCGAAAATTCTTAAAATGGGATTTGTTATTTATGTAGATGGGAGCATGAAAGACACCTTCTCACTCACCTTTGGTATTTGTTATTAATACTTCTGCGTTGATGAACCAGTTATTTGCCGATTCCTAAAAAATAAGCCCCTCAGCCTTGCCTTCTATGAAGAGTCATTTTTCAAGTCTTTAAGCAGCTTACATTTCAATAGCCTTATTTAAACACCTTTCTCATCACTTCCAAGAATAAAAGAATTAGATAAATGTGAAGAGTTGAATTTGCTAAAATAGCAGGTGAGAATACAGGCACTGCTGAAATTATGAGTCCATAAAGAAATATGAAAATTCTTCTTTTATGTCTAGCCTTGACATTTTTATTCCATGTTTAATATTCTATCTGGAACTGGAAATGGTTTTTCCTTCCTGTTTAGTAAACCACTTTCCATAAGTTGCTCATTACATGCTATATTCAGCTTTTGTTATTGGTCCCAAACGTTGCAAGGTAATGGCGTTCAAAAATAGCAATCCTCCACATTTTACTGGGTAGGCAATTGCATATGAGGCACTCAATTCCCAACAATTCCTATTTACCCTGCACTGAGCACAGCAGTGGGATGAAAAAGGTCTGAGCAATTGAGTGCAGTTACAGACACTGTCCTGCCCCGAGGGTTGTGCTCATTAGGAATTCTAGGAAGGTGGGACCCTGAGATGCTTTACTGCAGATGGGAAGGCAGTTGGTTCCACCTCTGCCTAATGCAAACCCTTTAGTTATTGAGCTTAGGAAACTGCCACAAGATGCTTGCGTGGAAGCCTCCAAAATCAAGTTTTAATGCTCAAATCCTCATAATTCTGTATAAATTAGATTTGGATTTCTTTTGGCAACTTGGAATGTATTTAAAAATGCAGAGATACAGCAAGAATTGGGCCTGCTGAGCTGACCATTTTCAGAGCTGGGTTGGTGCACTCTCTGCACTCCATATCCAGAGTTCCTCTCCACCAAGAGGGACAGGCTCTTCAAGAGGTCCTTCTTATAATCTCAGCATTTTGTGCAAATTCATGATACTTCACTGTTTCTATGGGGAAAGATGATAAGCAAATTCTGAATTCTCTTATTTGTAGAACAGGCAGAAATAGAGACAAAAGGAGCTGCTAGAGGCCATGCAGTCAACAGCAGAGACTGTTTTAGGAACCAGATAAGATTTACCATCTACAGTATCCAAAATAATGTATTAAATAATTTGCCAAATATTTCAGTATCAGCTTTTTCTTTGGGGAAGGAACTGCGTCACTTCGTGTGATTGCAAACTTCAGGCAAACAAAGGAATATACAATAAT
The DNA here is from genome assembly GCA_013400735.1 of Pomatostomus ruficeps. NCBI lineage: Eukaryota > Metazoa > Chordata > Aves > Passeriformes > Timaliidae > Pomatostomus > Pomatostomus ruficeps. Next base: position 82,907 of record VYZT01060335.1, on the reverse strand, counting down.
CATATCTTTTAAAGATTAGAACCTTACACTTTAGCAATGAATCATTTCTAAAACAAAGGCAAATGAGGAAGAAGGGGGAGGTCATGAATAGATCCCTGATAGACCAAAATCTTTTCCCACAAACAAGATGCTCGGACATTGTGCAAAGATATGTACTGAAAGTTTTGTTTAATTTCTTAACCTCTAAATGTGTTCCTCCCAGCCCATTGTGGAGAACATGGAAAAATAACTTGTCCTAAGAAAAACAAGTACAGCAACTTGGCATTTATCCGTTCCATACACCGTGAATATCTGATCGTAGCAGCACTTTTCATGAGCAATATGAAAATACTTTTGCAACTGCTGTACAGAGCTGAAGGGTGACAGTCAGCATGACACATTTCAATATGTTTCCAAGAGAATCCTGGAGCGTGATTACCAGCAACTTCTTACCTGACAAGATGGCAAATTGCCTGTGGAGCTGCTCTATTATATCCACTGCTACCAGCGGCCGTATCTCCTGCTGCATGATTTCATCTGTGCAAGGAAAAACAGAAATCTTCAATGAGTTCATAAAGCCTCCAGGACAATTTTTTCTTCCTTTAACAACCCAGCAAAACAAAGATGACACTCAAAGAAAAACAGCCTGGCTGGACTATTGCTTGAGATATTATATGACTATCATGGTAAAGACTAGGATACTTACAGAGTCTCCTCTTCAGCCTGTTAACTTCATCTATTGCCTTGTGATTTCAGAGACAGCTTTCCATAAACCAGCTCCAGTAGGTTTGCCGGAGCTTGCCACAGGTTTGCTCAAGCTGACAGCCTGCTCCTTACTGCTCAAGCTGACAGCCTGCTCCTTACTGCTTCAGGTTCCATATTAAATCACTGCATTTGGCCTCCCACTACAGCAGCTCTTCAGTCTTTGAAACAGTGCAGTGTATTCCACACACACGGCCCTGTTCCACCCTGAACTCCTCAATCTCTGCTGGAGGACTTTGTGTGACCAGCCAATTCAGAACAGCTTCCTTTCCCAACGCTTCTTCCGCTACAAGCAAATACATAGTAAAAGGAGGAAATAAGGGGCTGTGAGACTTTCTTCTCATGAAAACAAAGCCTGTTATTTTGAAGTAAACACTGAAAAGTTAAAAAGCAACTTGGCAAGTAGCTGGGCAAAAATGACCTCAACTTTTGTGTGTGATCTATGGAGTGAAAAGCAATTAAAATCTCACATGGAGATAATTTGATCTCTTTTTGTAACAGGTGCACCTGTTGTTCTCCCCATTCTTCACACCAGTCTAAAGCAGCAACATTTACTGAGAAATACCTGCCAACTCAACTGGCAGGATCAAGGTTTATGTTGTAATAAACCTATTAGTTACCTATAGTAACTACTCATTTAGCCACTGTACAGAAAAACAGCCAGTTCTGATTTTGTACAGCACACCTCTAAGTGCCCAGACAACAGCTGGAAGGAAGGAAGCTGGGTCCAGATGGACCACAGACCTGAGTCAGGGCAGGCAGTCGCCCCATTTAAGCACCAAGATCTTAATTGATATGAATACAACACAGGCACCGAAATACTTTGGTGCACCTGGCTTTAAACCAACAGTTCAGAAACAGAGAGGGAGCTCAGAGAGGTTAGAGATTAGCTTCCTTCTCCTGCATCCTAGTGTACTGCCCAAAATGCCATCTCTGTCTTGCTTTCAGACATGCACTCTGATCCTTTCCAGAACTAGGGATTCTAGATTTTAAATGACACAATGCCATTTGGAAAGTTTTCTGTTCATTTTCAAACACTTCACTAATGACTTGAGATGAAGTAGCTGAAGAGCTTCTGTCACAGCGGGTGACATACAATGTGAAAAGAAGTTGCACAGATTTTATGCACAAAAAAGGCAATAATTCCAAAGAATTGGAGAACTGTTGGGGGGGGGGAGGATGGAAAGTCAAGGAGAATTATTCTGCAAATACTCCTTTTTGAACTTGATAGGAGAAAATGCAAACTCAAATGAGCGATGTTTTTGATGTGGGACCTTCTTTTCCATCCTGTTTATGGAGCTCACTATCAGCTCTCTGATTCTTGCCATCGTAAGTGGCCAAAAGCAACCAGGAATCACAAAGGAGCTTGGTGTCGGGGATTGCTATACATTCCCAAAGCAAAGAAAAGAATAGTAACCCATTAAGTTTTCCTCTTTTACTCTGCAATTTCTTCCATGTGTAACCAGAATGGGACCTGGGGGGGAAACTGCAGAGCAAATAAAGGAAAGCAAGCTAAAATATTTTTGAATACACAAGGTTATTTTTTAGAAAGCAGAGACTATTATAAGCCTGATTTCTCTCTAGCTGCTGAAGAACAGCATGTAGATAGCCCTTTTTCAGTCAGATAAATACCACACCCAAGAAACCAGCAGCAAAAAGGTCGTGTAATCTATGAACACAATTCTCAACAGGTACTGACAGCTGTCCCCAGATTATTGGTCCCAAGATTCTACCATTCTTCAGAAAATACACTGGAAGTGTTTCTGAATCACAATAATAGTAACAGATGTGCCCTTTTCAAAACATGCGTTGGCAGCAAGAAGGAGGCAGAAAAGAGAAAAACTGATGTTTAGAGGTGACTGTAGCTGATTGTAACAAAAAACAACCAACATGGGAGTATGGGAAAATCAAATTAATAATTTAAACAAAGCTTGGATTCTCAGAACCGAGAAACCTCAGGGCATTCATTCAAGGAAGAAACACTGTTGACTTCAGCATCCAGAAGGTGCAAAGTTATTGTGACAACTGTGCGGTCCCACAGGTGGTCAGGTACACTCAGGTTTGACCAGGACTGCGATTATGCCAAACAGCTGCAAATATAGAACGAGGGTTTCTGCAAAGGATGACGGAATCACAAGGAGGCTAGACAGAAACAGAAAGTTAACTAGGAAAGGTGCCACCATCTCTCACCTCTCAGAGACTTGCCCAGCCCTCCAGGGTAACAAACCTGCCAGTACTTTAGTTTGTGTTTGATGTTTGCCAATGTGAAGACATCATCAATATCAACCAGTCTTGAGCAAAACAGAACGTCCACCACCCACCCAAGCCCTATTTAGCTTTATTGGCTTGCTCTAAACACAGTTTGGTGCCTGGTTTCTAAATATTCTTTTTGTTTCAAAAGGTTTTTGTCATGTAAGGATAAGATGAAGCAATAGAAACAAGAACTGCAGAGTACCAGTTAGTTCTCATCAAATCCCCTGCCTGGGCAAGACAAACCACATGGGATTTGCTGTAAAACCCACACTCAGGAGGAGATGTTCAGATGATGAGAAAGGTGGTACAAAACACATTTGGTGACTAGCAGTCACACATTCAATAAGTCAGTACAGTTCACACACTGACATGCTGGGAAAAGTAATTGCAGCAGAATAAACTAGCAGGAGACTGAGAAAATCTGAGAAAACAAGGGAAGGTGCCTCACGAGCCCAAATGGCAAATCAGATCACATGGCTGTGAAATGTCAGCAGCTGTAGCCAACAGCACTCAAGGTCCCATTTGCCCACTTGTATCTTCCTCTAGGACAGTGCTTAAAGGTAGTTACTCTCCAACATGGATGAATTTCTAGCACCAGCACAGCACAGAACTTCCAGTAGAAGTCCCAGTCCTTGGGAACATGATTACCTGGGGCTGCTGGAGGAAGTTTTTAGTCTTTGACTAGAAGAAAAGCTTGAAAAAAAAATCTTATAAGCAAACCAAAAGACCCAAGTCTGGGTTTGTTTCAAAGCCATGACATTTGCCTAGCATCAGTGAGCATTAGTCATTTATCTCTTCCCCTAGCTTTATCCCAGGAAGCTCCAAAGCCTCTCTGGTCTGTACTACAAGCCAAAGCCAGCAGGAAGTGGTGCTCACCCTCCTGGACAGAAGCAAGGTACCATTTTTCTGTGGGACTGACATTCCAGCTGAGAAACCCCTTCTTTAGGGTGACGTGAGCTGGTATTGAGCTGACAGTTGCAGGTTCATAGACTACTTCAGAAAAGCTTATTGATGATAGGGACATTTTAACACTACATGGGGTCAAGGGGAAGGTTTTAGGAAGCTGAAAAGCTGCAGGAATTTGACAAATGTCTTGTTTCATTGCATCCCTTGCTAATTTCTACCGAAGAGATTAGACAATCTCTGGTCACTTCAGAGTAGTCCTGTCGTCTGATAAAATATGTATAGGCATGCAACTCAAGATCATATCAAAACATACACGCGCCAAGTGTCTGGAACACAGTTATTTTGGGAAACTTGACTCAGACATTTCCCACCTTCTGTGTGATTGCTCTTGTGGTCTTCATTTTTTTTTTTTTTTAATTTGAAGAGGCAGTTATTCATAGCCTCTAAAATTTAAAAAAGAAAAAAGTTTAATTGTTCAGTGTTACATGAAACAATGCCAATCCCCTATATAAGTCACCAAAGATGAACATTTACACGTACCGCACAGTTCTTCATTACTTGAATTAATTGAATTTGCAAGGACACTTTAAATATGAATGAGGATGTGATAAAAGAGGAAAAATGTAAAAGAAACAAGTCAGTTCATCTACTCTTGGTTCTCCTATTAAACTGCTATAAATTCAATTCCTAGCAGAGGCCAGTTTCAATGCAGATGAATTAGGCCTTACAGTTTTGCTTCCCAAGGTTTTCTACCAAGGGGGAGAAAAAGAAAAGCAATTACTATAGCCATCTGTCAGGCACAGCTTCTCCTCCTTCCCAGCTCTCTAGGGAGGCTCGCTGCAACAGTGCTATCTAATCTTCAAGGGGAAAGCTATTCAGTTATGCTTCATAATTCCTCATTCAAAAAGGAAATATGCTTGGGCTTACACACACACACACACACACACACACACGCACAAACACACACACTTATTCTATCTCTCACCCAGCTGCATGTGCTCCCACAGCAGGTCTGGAGGAGCTACACCAACAGCAGATGATTAAAAGCAACAAAGAATATCCTCTTGTTCTCTCTTCTTTTCTCTGAGCAGACACAAACTAGTTTACATGCTAATGGCAACTAATTGTTTCCAGCAGCGCTGGGAAGGTGACCTGCCGGAGTGAGGGGACTGGATTGCACCGAGCAGATTGACATAGCAGTGCCTGTGATTCCACGAAGGAGAACTAAAGGCCACCAGCCACAACGGGACACTGGGGTTTCTTTGTTTTTTAGTCACTGAATGTTACAACTGCCCAGCCTTCCGCTGACTTCAGGAGAGGATGGCTTCAATCCCCCATCTGAAGTCACTACTCTTGGAATAATGGGTTGCAAACTTCCAGAGCAAAGTTCATCTCTTCTTAATGACAGCCTAATATGTAATTCACAGGGAAGGCAGACAGCTGGGAGCAAAAGAAAATCTTTTCTCGAATAGTAGAGTACATCAGCCTTCTACTTCTACTTTGTGCAAGCTCTGACAAAAATTATGCTCAGAGCTTTCATAATTGTGAGTTTGGAGAAAAATCAGTTTGCTGATGTGATGGAAAAGGGTCAGACAGGGTTAGGCATGAGGCCAGATATTTCATTTTAAGAACATGAAAGGACGTTCATAACCTCATGTTATGTGTTCTTATCCTCCTTAAAAAGTACCAAAAGGCAACACACAAATCCACAGTCTGAAAGTTGCAGAATTCCTGCAGTTCAGAACTTCTCCCAAGTCCTGAGTCTGCCTTCCTTGCCACCAACAACAGCTAAGTCTAGCTAAGTTAGATTTCAAGAATTAAACACGCAAAGGAAATAAATTTGCATGTTTCACTGATAAGGTTTAAGCAGCCTAAGGGATTTGAAAATATTCTGTCCCACCAGAATTCCCAGTTCAAGTCCTTATGCAAAATATTTCCCTTCCTGAAGGTCAAAAAGAACTTCAAGGTTAATACATCAGAGAAAGAAGCTCTTGGTTTGGATTCCTTTTTTTATTTCTATTTATTTTTCTTTCTCACCATTTGTGCCCCTTGTGTGCTTTCTGAAAAGATTTGTTTACTCTCAGCCCAGGCAGACACACAGTGAGGTCAGTTACTGATACAAGATGCTGTGCTACAGATTGCTTGCTCTAAAGAGGGACTAAAAATCCAGCTATAAACAGAAAGGAAATCCCATCCTTTCTCTTATTCTTCTGCACGTTCCTGCCGCCTCTTTTTTTGCTAACCAGTGTTGAGCCAACTGAAAACTAAGCCAGGAATAAAGTTATTGCAAATAAGGTGAAGCAATCGTTTCCTTAGTGGTTGCTTCTGATCTGGGTTAGTTCTCTGCAAAGCTGCTTGAAGGGTGCAAGTGCTGGTAATGCACAGGAGGGGTGAGGGCTGGCAAAGCTGGGCTGCCCCTTCCAGGAGAGAATCAGACTTAGGTCAGGGTAAAGCAAAACCCAAAATGAAGCATAGGTGACTGGTGTCATCTTTTCTCTCAGATCAATTTTTCACCAAGCACAAGTGTAAAACCTACAAAGAGTATTTGTTTAAATGCAACTTCTCTTCTCATTAAAGCCAAGTTTCATAGCAAAGTTTGCTAGCCAACTTCCTAAGACTGAAGATTCTTCTAAAATATTTAAGTAACTCTTGTTCATGTTTGGAAGTATCCCTTTAAGTGGGTGGGGTTTTAGTTGTAACTAAAAGCAACCCAATTTTGTGTACACTAAGGTAGTAGAAATCTGGACAAGCAAGATTAGAAGCAAGACACTGTGTTGAGTGGCGCACTGCAAATATATTCCAATCCCTTGAGAACTTCTTGAGAGTTTCTGATTTTTGCCAGAGAAAGTTAATTCATCTTCTTCCCAAAATCTGTCCTTCACAACAATGCTGGATTGCTGGAACACAAATTCCTGCTCAGAGAATAGAACAAAAGAACACTTCCATAATGTCATGTTAAAAACCATCATGAATAACAAAATCCACATGTGGCAAACTGTAAAGCTAAAATACGCTCACTATAATGCCTGGACACTGAGCTAATCAAGAGATACAGCAGACTGTAGAGCAGACTTCATTCCTTTCTCCCAGAGCTTGCCAGCAGACGGTTTAATAGCTGAAACTGTATCTTAGAAAAATGCTAGCCACTGGCTCTGCCCTGAACGATCACATCCAGCAAAATCATTTCAGAGCCTATTGACATTATTTCTAAGCTCAGGAGCTGAAGGACTTGCTCACTGCTGAACAAAGGCCAGTTAGCTCAAAAATATTTCCCTGGTTACTGTCACTGGAGACAAACAGCAGCCACCCCTGCTGCCAGCAGCACTCTGAGTGTGTCTCTGGGACAAATACTGCTCACAGCCGACCTCTCTGCCCAGGAGTGCTCCCAGCCACCCTCCTGCAGCCTCCTCCAAGCCGTCACCAGCAGCTCAGCTCAGATGCCCCTTAGAAACAGCAACAGAAAGACACTGCAGAGAGCGATGCCTCCCCTTCAGCCCCTTCAGACACTCACGGACGTGCCCTCCCCGGTGAGGCAGCCTGGCTTCTCGGCAGTCCCGCTGCGGCAGTGAGTTCACCCGAGGCAGAGGGGAGGGATGGAGAGAGGCAGCGCTCTGTGGAAGCAATCCTGGATCCAACCAACAGTGCACCAAAGAGCTGACGCTCTCCTGGAGGAGTCTGCACAAATTGCTCAGCAACAGCTCCAAGGCAAACCACAGCAGAGACCTCTGACTCGCACCATGCCCAGGCTTTAACCCTGCCCAAGGGGACAGCTGCCTCTTCCCGCCCAGACAGCTCTCCACTCAGGCCCTTGGACACTTCGGAGGCATTCACAGCTTGGCACAACCAATAAAGGTACAGCCCAACAAGCAACAAAACAGATTCACTTGCTCAGACTAAGGCATGGAAAGGGCTTTCATTAAAATAACTTTAAATAATAGAGTATTCAGGGCCAAGGGAAACCAGCAGTGCTGCTGTGAATAGCTGTCTTGGAGTACTATCCTGAAGGCACACCCACACACCAGAGCATGGTGCTGTCATTTAAAGGCTAAAGAGAAGACTGTACGAGACCTATGAATTTGGTAGGAAACATGATCTCGGGTTTTGAACAGGGGAGTAATCACTTTTACATATTTAGTTCAGGGAATACTTCAGGACACAAGTTTTGAGTGCACGAAGGGAGTACACATGTGGCTTGATGAAGGTAACATCACACCTATAGCAGCCTGAAGCAATACAGGGAAGCGATACTTTAACACTGGGTTAACTGATAACATTTACTGTCCCTTTACTGCCACAACCCCCAGCAGCTCAGTAGCTTCAGATACAAGTCACTCTTTACCCAGGGTACAGTAGCTGTCCCCTAGGATGTATAATACAGTGGTAATATCTTGTTCTGTATTTTCAGGGTCCAGAAAGACAAGTGTCATTCATTTTATAGAGAAGGAAATTGAGGCATGGGAGAGGAATCCAGGTCACCAGTCAACCTCAGTTTTCCCCAGCTGTAAACTGAGGAGCAGTTTGTACAGACAGGCTACTGGACCGTGGATCTGTCTTAAGGATAATACACCCAGTGTTTCCATCCTTCTCCCATCAGCCAACCAACACAAACTATGACTATGCTTTAAGCATAGCATGAGAAAAGTGACAGGATTCTCTGTGTAGTTACAAATAAATGCCAACTCTAAGCAGAGCATCACCATGCTTGGTACAAGACACACATGAGAGCTTACAGCACCCGTAGTGTTACAGACAGACACTACATGGTGGATAAAGGCACATTAGGAGAGTGGCAAGACGCATGGGTTTTACATTGCACTTCCCTTCCCCGGCCTCCCCTACACTGCCTGCCAAACAAGTGAATTCACCAGTTGTAGCGGGTGTGTCATGCCTGCACCAGTATAAATGTCCATGTAAAAACAATGCACAAAATCTGTCTCCCATTCCAGACACGTTTTGCTCTCTTGGGAGCTTCCGCTCCAGCTCTGTTACCCACCGAGCCCAGGTCAGCTCTGGGGGAGCCGGGACAGCAGCAGAGCCTGTGCACAGCTGGGTCCCCAGCCAGGCCTGGGGTAGCGCACTGCCCTCTCCTGGCACCATCCGCCCCTTCCCGCCGGGACTCGGCCTCCCCGGGAGCACAGAGGGACAAGCTCCAAAGCGTTATGGACAAGTGTCACATCTGTCCCAGTGGCTGATAAACGTGCCAGATGATTACAGCCTAAAAATCACTTTAGCCCTGTGTGTAAGGATGCTGCAGAAGTAGCAGGTCCAGCTGTGGAGTTAGAAGATAAAATGCTACTCTGCAAGTGAATGTTAATTACTAACCTTATGTGGACTCTGGATAAAAAGACAGGAATGAACTCACCATAGAAGTTGAACCCAGAAATTCCTCTCAGTCCACTACATTCTCATCAGGCAGTACTTCAAGTTTCATAAGCTAAATTTACACATCAGACATTTTTTCATTTGGGTAATTAGTACCGGTAACTTCAGTATGCATTGGCAAAATGTCTTTGCCAAGCTGAAAGGGTTTAGCTGTGCATCTCTCAGCAGAACAGTATTTAGTACTATGCAAATATTGTCCCACCAGCACACAATCTATAGAACAGGATAATAGTGATGTTTCAGCTTTTGGTACTGGTAAACAACTGCACTACACATTTAAGTTTACTTTAAAAAAAGATAATATTCAAAGACATGATCCTTTCTGGCTACAATACACCCCAGTTTCATTGGAATAACTCGAGCCATGTGAGCATCTGTCTCCACATGCTCATGCGTTCATACCTGTGGGTGTGGGCCTCCAAATGCATGACAAGGAATGGCTCAGACCCAAGTGCCTCTAACTCAGAGATCATCTTCCCAGGTTCTTTCACTGCAGGACCAGAGAGGACCACTAGGTTCATTGTGTTTGACTTGTTGAACACACAAGATGTTCATGGAAATTGGATTAAACCAGCATTTTAGAAAGCTCTTTAACCTTACATTAAAGACTTCAGGCAACTGCAAATCCACTGTTTCCACTAGAGCTGGCCTAACACAAAGACTCTGGCTTGTGTTTCACAGCTCCCATTTTACCTTACAGCCCATTGATTCTTATTGTCGTTTTGACTTTAAAATTTAAGTTGCCCCCAATTTCATCCATTCTCTGACAGATGTAATTTCTTGAGTCTAGTGGTAAAGTCAAGGGAAAACAGAACGGAGTATCCCCTTCCTTAACCTCTTCCCATCTCACCTCAGCATTTCCCAATGCTAGCAAATGATGGCCTTACTAATTAACAGTATCCCAGTTTTAAATTCAAGTCTTCACTCCTGTAGACCTCCTCAGAGGTGCCCTCAGAAGCATACTGTCTCAAGGTAGTGACTCAAGAGTTTAGACAAATAGCCTAAACTGAGCAATCCCTGGTTTAAGAACTCACAGGAACAGGTTCTGAATATGAATAAGGCATTGACTCTGTGCAGAAGGAAGGTGCTGAGATATTCCAGTTTAGACAAAAGTGAAAAAAAATGGTCCATCAATAATTCTTGTCTGTTGTAAAAGCCTGGAGGATTTTTTTTTTCCCTTTGAAAAATAGAATTAACTAATAGGATCAAAAATTTGTGCAACAAGACACTTGGCATAGTCCAAATATACATATTTAGTTGGGCTTTTCCAACCAAGCACTTATTTATCATTCCTTTATACTTGATCATGAGTATTTCTAGTAGATAATGTGCAGGTGATGAAGAAGGAAAGCCCATGTCTTAGAAACCTGACTGGGCAGGCTAATCCACAGCAAGATTCAGGTATAAAGCAGCAACACAATTTTTATAAAAATCAGTACATTAGCACAGCAGAATGGGGTCTTTAAGTGAGGCTTGAAGCAGCAGAACTGGCTGAAATTGGAGAATAAGTTCTGTGGGCATAACCAGAGTGAGAGCTCTGCACAGGCGCTCCCCAACCTCCCAGCATATTCAGCACCATTTTCCCCTGAAATCTTCTCCCCAGACAGTTTACACTACAATTTAGGTAATAAAAAAAAAGCAAACTGTGCTCTTATATTGTGGTAATAAGTCCCACAAGTTAACAAAACATTGCCAATTATAGCAATCTGTCTATCCATGTTTAATGCTTTTCCATTTCGCTGAGTTGTTTCTTGTTCTGGTGTCATGGGAGAAAGGGAAAAACATAAATACCCACAAGGCCTCTGCTATAACTTGCCCCCTGAGAATTTGTTCTCTTGATCTTTTCAGTACTACATCTCTCTCAAAAGTCCTTTACATGAAAATCAAGCTGTGCCTTCCCTATTTCCCTCATAATTGTCTGGACTTTTCTGATTAGGTAAACAGGGTTTTAGTATTTCTCAACCAGAGCAGAGCATGCTGCATATGAATGGAAACAGGTGAAAAAAAACCCACAAGCATCTAAGATAATAATTTTTTCTTAGAAAAACCACTGTGGAAAACGGAATATTTTATTTCGGCTATTTTATATGCAGTGAGAGCCAGCTGAAAAAAATTATCCCAGGTCCCCTAGGTAGCATTTTGTATTAAAGAGGAGAACAAATACTGAATGCAAATACAAGAGCAATTTTGAGCAATGCACAAGGAGGCACTGTGACTGAGTCTCAAGGGATTTAGAAATACCTTCCACTTATACTGCACATTTTGATCTTCACAGGAAATAGTCCCTTTCTCCAGTAACCAACACCTTTGTGGAAAGGTCAGTCATTTGGGAAAGGAACGCAATTCTCATTTATTTTACTACTAAAGGTGGAGAAGCTCCAAAAAGTCCAAGAAATTTCAGCCCAAATTAATTTCAAATGGGGTTTCCTTCCAGAGATAGCACCATAATTCCTTAACTGCTCCAGAACTTCAGTCCCTTTTCCTCCCTGAAGAGAGGGATCTGAAGAATTGCTTTTCAACTCCTGCAGGAAGAGACTCACAACACTAGGACTAAGAACAAGCTTCCATGATTGCTGGACAGACAAAACTGCAGCATTCTGCTGTCCTACAGAGGACAAAAGCAGAAACATTACTAGCACAACAGACAGGTCCCCATCCTACTGGCAAGGAAGCTCTCGCCTGGTTTTGCAGTAACAGCAAAATCCTGAATAACCTCAGTAATAAACTGCATCTTCCTTAGTGTCTGCAGATTCACTACCTTGAATGACTACCAACCTTGAGTACATTTATTCCCTTAAAAATATATAATCTGCTTGCAGCCTCCAGCTCCACAGCATGCAGAGTAGTCACAGCCAGCACAGGGTCATTCATCCATGTAAAACCCCCGTAGGTGTGTGATCCCATTGGAGGACTCGGGCATCACAACAAGGCAAGCTAATTAGGAGCATCTGAGGACAAAGGGGCCAGTTTGTCAGGAGGTGTCCTCAAGCATTAAAGATGTTTGCCAGCAGCTGGGTGACATAAAGTCAGGTCAGTGCTGAAAAGACATGTGAGCCACTGTCCAAGAATGATGTATTTCATGACAAGAAGGGTATGCTTTTCTTTCAGCTTCAGTATCTGTTTTGTGAGGAGCTGAGAGCACTCCAACAAGAATCAGCCCTGGACTGGAGCCCCTGTCACATCTCTGCCTGGCTTTCTGGGGGCTCCTTCCCTCTGGTTCTCATAGCTGTGCTGCAACCAGCACCTTGGAGCTGCAGCTCCCAGAGAGTCTCAAGATCACACAGTGGTACTCAAAATAGCACCATTTGTACACCAGACCCCAGAGGGCCCTTCAGCACCTGTAGGCAGCTCATATGTAGCCTGTTGCAGGGAGCCAGGGCTGTGGAGCTCTGAGCAGGCACCACGTGGCCATAAGGAAACTGCCCTTCAGCTGGCCACTCACAGCAGCACTTTCTTTTTGTGAGCATTCACTATTTTCATCTCTTACAGAGGCCAAAACAACCCCCACAATGAACACAACATCAGAGGCAGTTCAGAGCAGGAGAAAAGAACCCAAGCAGTGTTGTTATGAACTCCTGTGCCACCCTGCCAGCTCCTTAGCCCCCTTCTAATATTGTCACCACACAGAGCTGCCCTGGTGTGTTCTCACAGCTCACACAGCTCTAACACCTGCAGCTGAAGGCACCTTGTCCTCAGCAATAACTGAACTTCTGCCCCTCTGGCAGCTTCACTGGCAGAATTTAATACTGAAGTGGTAAAGATATTTTCTGCCTCACAAAATGACAACAGGCTCAGGCTGATCTGACATGCTCTCTGTTCTCTAGCAAAAAATGATTTTCCAAGGGATTTCCGCCCATAATACTATGCCAGGTAGTCTCTCAACATGAGAGGCAGGGAAGGTGTTTCCCTGGGAACAGTAACCATGGCAAAGCCCTTACCAGCCTCTTCCCCTCTTTACTACAGGAAGAAAAAGAACAGCGGATGCCTGAGCTCTGCATCTAACAGGTCCACAGGCCCACAAAGCCATAAGCAACCTGATCAAACATTCAGGAAGGAACTTCAATGAGTTCCTCTGTCTTTTACTGGATACCAGACATTTTCTGCCCTGCTGCGCTGAACTCAGAATGCCTCAGTACAAAGAGTGCAACTGGAAACATCAGTGTTACTGAAAGGTCAGCCAAATACAACAATGCATAGGTAGGCACGGAGCCCAGAGATCAGCATGGATGGATCACCCACAGAAGCAGAGGTACAATGGACTGGCTTTGCAGTTGTCAGACCCTGACATTGTGTGTTAGAGCCCTATTAAAGAAAGCATCTGCAAACCCCAGTTTGTAAGCAGTGGCTGCAGTTGATACCCTGCTTCTGGTCCACCTCTTTTTCTACAGAATATTCTCGATTCACCAGATTGAATGCAACTCTATTTGCTGAAGAGCTAATTAAATCATATAAACAATTCAACTTCCAACTACAATCATATTGCATACTTTTGGGAATCTTTTCATTATGTACTAGTGAACATATTATAAATTTCTGGGTTTGAGGTTTACTAAGTATTTATTCAAGTTAACAGGGCAAAAGAAAGGGGGTTCTTTGAAAAATCTTTCTCTCAATGACACAGAGAAAAAGTGTTCTATGATTCAGCACTCTTGATATGTGACTAGACAGTGAACAGCCTAGATTTCAACTACATCACTCCACTCCAGAGTTAACACACAGGTAGCACAAATTGCCAGGCCACCAGTACCTTATACCAGCAGCCCCCTGAGAGTGGAATACTGTCCTGTACCTGCGCTGACTCACACAGAGCACAAAAAGCTCCGTTGTGCAACTTTCTGAATACAGTGAAACCAGAATCTTTACAGAGAGGAAGATATGGATCTTCTACATAATAATTTAGGAGTACAGGGTGATGGGCTCAACTGGGTCATGACAACCACTGCTCACAACTCTTTACATTCATTTTAAAAAAGTATTTTCCATGCACAGCAAATGCCTGCTTCTGACATATACGGAAAACTCAGTGTCTAACACCCAAATGAAATAAATATTTATTCAGAATGAGTCTGACATTCATTTTAACCTCCTTTAGGTCAAATCACTGCAAATATCCCAGAAATATACAATCAAGTCAAATGCTGCAGTCACACCTGAGTTAATATCCAAATCCAGCCAGCTGTCTTTATTTATCACTGACTCCTCGGAGAAAGCATTAAGAATATAATCTCTTTTTGCAAATTGCCCACGGATGCAATGCAATTAGCACTACAAGAAGATGCTATTTGGTTTAAAGATGCTGCACATACCTTTCTTTGCCATGCGCTCCAGTCTAATGCATCCTCCTATAAAATCATGGTAAGATTTCATTTCTCCTTCTGTTATCCGGACAGCAGTGAAAGGCAGATTCCTGGGTACCTGTTGTCCACATTTCCGACACCGAGAAGCCATTGCCACAGCTCAGGAGATTCTTGTCAGGAATCTGCTCTCTGCTTGCTGGAATCCAGCCTGATTCTTCAGCCGTCAGTCCAGCCTGGTGACTTTATCCCACTTAGTTCATTCAAGGTCACCCTTGCCAGCAGGATGTTCACCATTGCAATTGGCTAAGACTTTTATAGGCTTACTGACTGTGTTTGTTTCTCCCTCCTTGCTTTCAATATCAGTTTACTTTAATCTCTCATTCAGAATGAAAGCTGTGAACCTCAGCACAGCTCATGCCCTGAATGACTTCCTTATCATTAATTTAAAGCTGTCTTATAAACAACAATGAAGAGAGAAGATCCCAGAAACACATTGCAAGATCACAGAATAGCTTGTAATGAGCATGCCAGATATGTTCACAAAGAATTTTTCTTTGAGAAAATGTTTTTCTTCATGATTTTTGCTCCCTTTCAGGCTTTATGATTTTATTATTCTTCATCTCTGAGAATGGATTTTTTTACTTCTGCATTTCAGCTTGGACGGTGCAAGGAGACTGCTCTGCAGAGCTGCTCAACCAATTACTCACACGTCTGGCAGTGGCACAGGGAGGCTGCAACTGTACAGAAAAGCCCTCTGCTGCTGTGCACAGTCCCTGCTCATAAGATCTGATAATCGAAATGAACAGAGTAGCAAATGGAGGACAAGGGAAATATTGCTGGCAGACATGCTCTGCTAGCTGTGCAACTCCCCCCAGCTAATTTATTTCAGACAAAGAAGTTGGATCCATTAGTTAGACACCAAAATCAGAGATTTGAAACATACATTTAAAAATCCCCCCCTTGAAGGGGCTGGATATTTAAGCTTATTTTATTTTCCCTTTTAATAATTACCGTAACACCAAATCACTGGTTAGAGAGCCTTATGAAGAAACTAGTTCTTGGGGAGCTGAGTGCAGAGAGCACTCAATCCTGATACAGTGAATTAAAAAGGAGCTTTCCCTAGGATCGGCAGGGGACTGCACAGGAGATGCATAACAGGCACAAGGCCAGCCCTGGTGACAGTGCAAAGAATACAATGAGAACCCAATGAATGAGGGCTGAGCTGCCACCCAGAGCTCCACTGCAGTGACCTAAGCACAGAATGAGTTTCCTGCTAGGATCTTACACACAGACTGAGAACCTTTGCCTTCCTCTGCCTCAGTCACTGACACCTGTTGGCACTTTACACAGTGCCAGAACATCCAGTGTTGTTCAGCTCGTGGCCTGCTCACATCACAGCTGATCCCTGGACATGGAGTGGGAAAGCAGAAGGCTAATTAATCCAAATGAGTGAATGACCTAGAAGGGACAAAGATGTTCAGGAGTAAAAAGTTTCCTGTGGTGCCTTTACTGAAATGGTGAATAAGTGGCTGGACTGCACTGAATGCCTGTAAGCTGAAATATACAGAAGCCAACCCACCCACCTCTACTTCCTTCCCATTCCACAAACTTGCAGCTTCCCCCATGCCAGCTCTGCTGCCTCAGCCACACAGGGAGAGCTGTTTAAGCTTTCTAACCCAGCACACACAAACTGACCATCTAGTCAGCTACCAGACTTGAGAACTGAGTCTCAGAACCTAGTCTTTTGATGAAATGAAGCTATAAAGGACAGTTCCACTCCTAAAGGTAAAAGATTGTACTGTCCTCACCCCCAAATTTGCTATGTGGCATGAAGTTGCTCATTCTCTTGCTCTTTGCCAAAACCCTGCCTGCAAAGTGAGAACATGGATGTACTGAGCTGTTGAATAACCTGATTCATTAGCATTTGTAAAATATTTATTAAAGCTTCCACAGTGAAATCCCTAGGGGACAGAAATATTTTACAGATAGGGAGAGCAGTGGCACAGAAGGCAGAATTAATTTGTAGAAAACTGTCATGATGAGATAAGAAAACTAGAAACACAATCCTGCAGTTTTATCTTTAAACATTTCCTCCCTCTTTTCTTTCATTACAGGGACTCAAGGTGTCCTTCTTCACACAGGCAAACATGATATATCTTGGAAAATAAACTTTTCCAACAATATATTCATGTCTGACATACACAGAAGAATTGCACTTCAACCTTGCACACAGAGATAAACGATGAGGGAGAATCCAGTATTTGTGGCAATACATTTCTGTCTGCCACCCTCCCTCGTATATGCTGTTCCCCAGCAGTATCCACATGGCTTAGCAACTGGAGGATCTGTGACATGCTGCATTCCAAGGGGGAGACTTGATGCTGGAAGTGGATACAAGAAGGAATCTGCCCTAGATGTGAGCTTTGGAAGCACAGGTAGCCACACAGCACACAAAAGGGAAAGGATCTAAAATAATTTCCCGGTCTTTCCCTAGGAAAGCCTGATCCATTACAATGCTAAATACAAACCTCTGCTGCCTGGGGTACCACTGCCATTATCCAGCTCCAGACACAAAAATAAGCTGACTGCAGCTGCTACACATTTAGCAACAAGGCACATGAGGGCTACCTCAGGGACTGAGTGCTGTGATGCAAGGGCTGGGATGGATGGACAGAAGGATCTGTTTATTCTCCTGTAAGTTTCATTGCATTCCCATTCACAAGCTGGGCTAGCTTCTCCTGGCACATATGGAAAACGTCTGACATGGGAGCATTGAGACCTGCTCTGTTTCCTACCACACAAATGACCTCCTCTGTTCTGCTCCGGCTGTATCTGCACAGGAGCTGCAGTGAGGGCTGCCTTGCAGGAATTCCTTTATGTAACATGTTACCAAACACACACTCAGTGTGAATGGTGGAGAATTCACAATTTTCCTCCATTAGCTAAAAGGTGCCAGTCTGACTGAAAGCAAGTCACTGCTCTTTGCATGCAGAAGATTGTAGTGCAGGGAACAGGTACAGAAAATGGTAAGCATGCCTCCTTGGGTCTTCTCCATAATAACACAGAATGGAAGGGCATTACTTCCCTGCTGCTCCAGACAACCATAGCAAAATGCTTGGAAAATCTAAGGAAGGGGACATTTCCTGCTCATGAATTGCCAGCATTGCCTAGCAACATCATCTGGGTTGGTCTGTCAATAAATAAGCAAGAAAATAAATGTAAGAAAGTGTCATCAGAAATTAAAAATTAAAAAACACGAAACAACAAAAATAAAGAAACTAAAAAACCCCACTCCACAATCCATGACCCAGACGCCCTCAGATGCCATTACCCAAAACAGCCTGCAGAATTGCACTGGTTCCTAATTTCATTAGAAATACCAGTTTACCTTGAAACTGATGCTTGCTGAAAGTGCTTGCTGCCATGACTATGTAGTCAGAGGATGGCAACAAATTTAAAGTCAGCTCAGTTAAATCAGTTTAAGCCCCATCTCTCTTCTCATGAAACAAGATGGTTCTGCATCAAAAAGCAGTGCTGTGATGGTTGGTATCACTGTTAAGCACGAAACATGCAACAAACACATTAGATCTCAATGA
This sequence comes from Pomatostomus ruficeps, assembly GCA_013400735.1. NCBI lineage: Eukaryota > Metazoa > Chordata > Aves > Passeriformes > Timaliidae > Pomatostomus > Pomatostomus ruficeps. The sequence goes on along the minus strand of VYZT01060335.1, from coordinate 64,732 downwards.
TGCTGAGCCCAAGGGATGTAATTTCTTGTGTAGAGTCAAGATTTGAGTTTGGGAACAGCACTTATGTGTCAGAGGAAGGAGGAAGAGAAGTTTGCTTCTGCTGTCTGTGTAAATGAGGCACTTAGAAAACGCTGTAAAATACTCCCTGTTTGCAACTTACCCCAGACAGTCATTAAAGCAACTGGGGGGAAACAGGCATCACTTTTCCATCGAGCCTTGTAAGAACCACTAAGAAAGTTTAGTGTAGAAGAGACTGAAAGAATTTCCTCTCTTATCTACCAACAATCTAAAAATGACAACGCATAAAAACCCAACAGCAAAAGATTTATTTATTCATGAAGACCAGCAGCTTCCCACACCTATGTATGTAATATTCCATAAATCTAAGAAATAAGTAATCTAAATCCAATGCCACTATAAAGACTGATATGCATAGAAGCCAAGAAAATAATCTATATTTCTTTCCTAAAACCTCAGCTTCACATTTTCATGTGAAATTTCATACATGATGTTTTATCTGATGTTTGAACTAATCTTTGATAGCTATGCTGAAACACATTTTCATTTTACATATACCTCCATAACCTTCCTTCTGCTTTCCCATCACCCAGATCATGACTCTGATAAGCCATGAGGCACTTCAGCAGTTTGACACAAAGGTTTATTTTCAGAGCACTCTTGGTGCTGTTATGGGTAACATCCATTCCAGCGTTCAGCTAGGAAGTAGAAACTGGTCTATTTTATTAACTTCCATTTATTTTCTTCCAACTAATAAAAAGCAGACCAGGATTTCCTCTCCCTCCTTTTTTAATAAAGGGCTACATCCCAGGCATTGTTTTAAACCCCAAGGAGTTAAAGGAACAAGCAGAGGAAAAAACATCTCTGTTCTTGAAATTCCTTGCAATTGCAACATGCAGTTCCTGCACTAGAAGGCACTAATTCCAGTGCCATATGGCTTCAGAATCTCATTACACTGATCTGCTTAAAGTGATTTCTTAACGGACGAGCAAAACACTTTTGGTCACCTTCAGCAGGGGGAAACAACAATTCTGCCACTGTTGACGCACATAAACTCCCACACAAACTGTCAAAAGCAGGAGCGAGTATAGTGAAGATCAAAGGACAGACTCAGCCAAAGAATTTTTGTTGCCATCTCAAAGCTGTGTAGACATCAAGGTTATTCAAAGACCATTACCATCATTTAAAAACAAAAAAAACCCCAAAATAAATAAACAAAAATGCAGACAAAAAGAAACCCCCAAGCCAATGACATCACTGCTGGATTAGATAAGATTCTCAGGAGATCAGGAGATGAGCAGAATCTTCACAGGTTAAGCAGTGGACATGAACTACTGCTGCACCTGCAGGGTTTATTTTACCTGGCTCTCTTGATCTCTGCAATTAAGAGCAGATCACCAAGAACAGAAGGCATTTCTGTCCTGCTAGGCCTCTGCTTGGCAAGATAAACAGATCCCAGAGTCACCAATGTGTAGCTGGCACAGGGGTAAAGAGTAGCTGGATCCAGGGTTTAGGCTTGGATGCAGAGTTACTCCAGTCTTGATCATGAAAATGCTTACAGACCTCTGTGAGACCAAGAGACTTTCTGAGCAAACCTACACAAAACACAGATGGCTCTTGGCTTAAAGTCAGGGAATAAACTGAAAGACAAGTAAATGCAAAAGAAACACATGAGAGAGACGCTGGGTAGTCCAGAGAAGGTTGTGATCTATAAAACCAGATATATCAGATCCCCATTCTCCAACACTCCCAAACCGTATCACCAGTGCACAGGCACAGTCTTTGTGTCATGGCCCTCCAGCAGCACCAGGAGAGCTGGAAAGGACAGACTCTGGACATTAAGAAGGGAAAATGTTTTCTCCTCTCTGTACTCTGCCACTGACACACTGAGTCACTTCCAGAGCATGGTTATCATCCAGAACACTGCACTGGATTCACTGCACTATCCCTCTTTTTTTCCCCCTTCACCTTTTTCTCTCTGCAAGGAGCCTCTGGAACACTCCCAGTGCAGAACAGCTGCTGGATCCATGCAGCCAAGACCACCAGGACAGCTTCTTTCCCTGAGGAGCAGCTGTGCACATTCCCTGATGGAAGCAGCACTTTTATTTTTTGCTTGCAATTCATAACTTGAAGCACATAATGGAGAACCAGAAAGACACAGGGATAAAAATAGCATCTGTGAGCATCACAAGGGCTGTTGATACTCCAGGCTTTTGGACACATGCCAAATGTTAGCTGAACAGGAAGAAAGAGCTTCTCACATTACAACATACAGTAAAGGCATTTCCAATGTTTTCTTGCCATCTCTCAAGCACTCAACATCAGTTACCACAAGGGGTAGGAGATTGGGCTTTAGGGACTATTGATTTTTCCCTGGTAGCATGTTTGTGCACTCAGTCACTCCAGGCAGTCCACAAGGAAAAAGCAGCTCTTGTAGAGACTTTCCTAGACACTGCTTTGCCTGACTGGGCTCTCAGCTGGCAGATACACATCAAACACACTCCTTCAACATCCCCAGGGCAAGGCTTGTGTTCATCTCGGGAACTGAGGACAAAATCAGTCAAAGAGAAGCTACTCCCTCTGCTCTGGCAATTGTGAAGTACACCTCCTTTTTTTTCCCCAGGCCAGGACTGCTGTCAGAAACCAGAGGTCTGTTCTGAAGGCCCTATCCACACAGTTGTTTCTCTGTGCTGAGCACCAGCAAATGAGAGGCTGGAACGCTCTCCTCTGTGTGCATCCACAAGTGCAGCTACACAGGGCAGCTGGATGCTTGCACACACCAACTCCCAGGTATCAGGAATTTGTCCTGCGCAGTGCATGATACTACAGAGCTGTTCCTTCCTTATATCCACCCACAGCCTGAACCCCTGCACCATTCCCACCCCAGTTTATCCACCCCAGCTTTATCTCTGAGCCACCAGCTGTAACAGATTTAAGGTTCTAGAAAGACACAATCTACAGGGTGGTTTCCTAAGTTACACCAAAGCCTGGTGTGAAGCAGAAAAATAAAGGTATGGATAAACTGCTAGCACATGCACCGTGTGTGCACTTCCTTTACCTCTGCCCACCCGCAGCACTGCATCACACACCAGGCACAGCAAGGCAAGACGTCACCTCACCACACACAACCACACCCCCAGTCCTCTCCCTCTCCTCCTCAGCCAGCGCAATTATTGGGTTTTGTCACCATACTCAATCTTGAATACCTAAATAGGATAAATTTACAGGAAGCCAAGAGTTTCAATCCTTTGTCAAAACCAGTCAAGAGCTGCTAAAATTATATGGAAAAGGGCCAGCTGGGATAGAAAAAGCATGATCATGAAAGCCTCATTTCCTTTCATACCAAGACTAAAATTATCCATGGATCTATATTAACAGGCAAGTATGCCCACACAGTAAAAAAAGACATCTGTAAGTCAGCTTCAGGTGCAGAAACAGAATAGAGCTGCACCTGAGAGAACTTTTCCTTCAAGAAGCAGCACAAGGGTTTCTCTGTGACGTTACACTAATGCACAAAGACCTTCAGTGTCCACTCCAAGTGTCCCACACGCAGCATTCATGTTCTGGGATGTGCTGTCTGCACAAGGTTAGACCTCCAGCCCACATAAACTAAGGACAGTGCTTTGACTTCAACAGCACCCTGGACTTAAATTGCCTAAAGCTGAGTGGTGCACTGTTCTGATGAGATAAGAAATTGCTCTTTAGTCTGTCAGGAAACCCCATTACAAATGCTTTCTGCTGACCAGCACAGATTAACTCAATAAAATGTATCTAAATCCCACATCCGTTTATGGACCTGAGTCCCGGTAGGCATAAGTTCACGTCATGGCATGTAGCATTAAGTAATGCTTTGTACTTCTCCAGTGATTCTCAGCTGAGCACTCGGGCACCACAGAGAAATTGTTACTCCCATGAAATAGACTATTTCCTTTCTAATTACCAATAAAAGGATACAGCTTAAGAAGAATATTTTTGCTTAGATATATTTGACTGTGCATCTGAGAACTATTTGAAGAAAGCTTGTGGGGGAAGGATTAATTTCCCCTGAAGTTTTGCCCCACAAAAGCCTAAAAATGTGGAGGAATGTGCTAAAAGCATATATCCACACACCTCTCACTGGCTTGAGAGCCTTCTGAATTGGCTTAGCAATAGTTTCACCCTCTCTTTAACCACTTCTTTGCTCCTTCTTTGTAGCATAAATGCACATAATTCTACACAGTATTTTCCTGTCTCTTGTTTAAATATACTTGCTTCAAGAACAGCAATCAATTGTAAAACAAACAAAAAACCCCCAATATTTGTAATTGTATCAGAAGCATTATAAGAACCCACCAATGAACTTTAAAATCTCAATAGAAATAATGAAGCATAAGGAAAAAATTCTTCCGCTGGGGACTGGATCCCAAGGTATTCATACAGTTTGTTTAAGATCAATTGCAATTACTGCAGTAAAGCTGGAAGATAAATGGGGACATACTAAGCAATATCCCTTTCTTGGTTGCAGCCTTAGGCACATAGAGTGTTTCTTAATGTTATTTTATACCATTTGTAGATATCCCTCTTTTTTCAACAATGCATTTAGAATAGAGTTCTGCTCATTAAGATTTTGCAGCATTATTTGTGTCAGTCTAATTGTTGCTATGCACACATTCAGGGTCAGCAGGTCTCACAGTGAAAGCTGCTGAACTGAAACTGCTAAGGATGGACTAATTGGGTAAAATAAAACCAAAACGCTAACAAGGAGTTTTAAAATCAGGCTCAGTGACTGATCCCAAGTATCAGCACTGGCAGTGCACATGGCAGGTATTTCAGAGCATGTGAGCTCTACTGAGGAAACATTTTGGGTTTGGCAGCAGCATGAAGCCAGGGCCCTGAGTACAACAGTCAGCCTGAAGTGCCAGAGCATTCTCACCTGAGGCTCCCACCAACACACCCTCCACCCCATGCTTCAGCTACTGCATTTAGGAGGTTCCTCACTCCCTTCCCCTTATGCTGTGGGTGATGCTGTTTTCACCTGTTTTCTTAGCTGTTCCTGACATGCAGTTTAGACTTGTTAGATTAATTTAGACCTGATATATCATTTGAATGTCTCCATCTTTGCTCAGGTATTGTAGGTCAGATCTCTGGGGGGTGAGAATGAAAATACTAATGCCAGTCTTATTTTTCTATAAAGTATATTCCTAGGTTTGGTATTTGCTGACAGAAGTTTAAGACTTTTAATAACTTCTGTACTGTTTAATTAAGTTATCAAAATCACAACAGATTTTCACATTTGCTGAAAGAGATGTTGTTATAAGATTAGGCTTTCCTGTATTTTCTACAGATTAAAATAAATGGATGTGTTTACTTTTAAACAGGAAGATGGATTTTATATGACACTTAAAGTATTTTTCCTAAAAATATCAAGAATAACACACATGTAGTCAAGTGATGTCCTATAGCATAACCCAGTTTGGATGAAAAGCTTGAATAGACAACTTGTGTACCCCAATTTCCAAAGGTTCAGCCCCCATCTCACAGGCTGTTTATCTCCGGAGACCTCGGCTCTGTCCGAAGTCGTGCTGTCGGTGCTTTGCACGCTGATGCTGTGGGCAGGAGCGGGAGATGCGCGGGGCCTGCGGGGCTCGGGCCGGGAATGGTTCCCCCATCCCGCGCCCTCCAGCGGCTCCTCCGCGAACGGGCGGCGCCGGGAGCGCCCGGATCTCCCGAGCAACGGAGAGCAGCTCCTGGGTACCAAACCCGGCAGGGCCGCCACAGCTCTTGCAAAAGGGGCTTGAAGGAGAGAGGCTCCTCTGCCCAGCCCTGTAACATCCCGCCTTTCAGCTGATCCGAGAAGGGTCTGGCCCTGCCCTTGAGGGTCTGGGGCAGTGGAAACTGCAGTGCCGAGCGGCGCTGCTGTGCCCTCTGCTGCCCTTTCCCCCGCGGCGGACGAGGCTGCTCTGGCACAGCTTCTTTCTGAGACCAACACACGCACATCCCTTCCCCAGGCAGCAGCCCTGCTCCGCTGTCCTGCTGGAAAGAGGATTCAGGGGATGACTGCCTGTGTTTCATTTCTCCTTCCCATTGCTGGACTGGGTAAACTTCGCACACTGGTGACAGCTCTGAAGGAGAGAGTGCGGCAGGCAGTGTGTGGCCTGTACAGAGCTGCTGTTGCAAATACTGGGGTAGAACGGGCACAAAATATCACTGACAAGCTCCTCTTTGCTCTGTCCAACCAGTTCTGCTCCTCACAGAGCGCTTGCTGCCAGCTCTCTGCTCCCATTCAAAATAAAATGATGCACAAGGCTCTGCTGTATAGCCAGAGTGCAATTCAACATGATCCAAAATGACAACTGCACATTGCTGAAACTGCATTCTCCCCTAGCTGAAAACAAAACCAGGAAGATGGATTTTTCTGAGCTATCAATAAAAATTACTAAAAAATTTACCTCAAGCTGAACTGTGACTTCAAAGCCAGCTGTGAAGCCTCTCCTGCTTCCCTCAATGTGGAAAGGGAAGAGGTACTAGACACAGATAACAGTACAAATATGTGAGACAGATTAAGTGGTGAGAATAGCTTTGAATCTCTCCTTTAAAAAAACAGGAAGTCTGTTTTCACAGAATAAGCTGTTCACCATAACAAAGATTAATCAGGTTTTCCCAGCAACCTTCCTGCACTAACGACTGGTATGTAATTGCTGGGAGCTCTCTGATCAGTTCTGCACCTGCTTACAGCTCAGGGTCATGCTAAGGCCACAGCTATTTCAGTTTGAAATAACCTTTTCTCTGGATATTGCAAGATCAATAGTATGGCTCCTATGTATGTCATCAGCTTTGGCTTTCATGCTGCAAACACCAATATTGATCCCTTCAAAAATTAAGCCTTGGCTTCAGAGACCTCTGAACCACAGTGTAATGGATAACAGTGAACTTCAGACTCAACGGGGGGAAATATTTATAGTCATGCTTTGTTAGGTGAAGGATTATTGATTGATAACAAGAAGCAAACTCTCCTGATAGTAATTCTAGCCACAGCAATTCTGTGAGAATATGAAATCCATGCCAGAAAAAAAATTGCATTTGAAGTGTTAAAGTTGTAACATATATTGTTGCAAAATATACTAAGTTTAAAATTTTTTTTAACTTCAGTCTTCACAATCACAGAATAAACTAGGTGGAGGCCTGATGAGTTTAGCATCTCAACAGACTGGGAGCTGCACAGGAGATACACAAGAGATAACAACCATCAAAAGTCATCAAAAGCCAGTAAGGACCCATCAACACAAAGACAATACCCCTGGTAGAGTGGGAGCCACATATTCCGGGAAAGGACTGATAAGAGAACTAAGCAATCAAGACCAAATTTGCATCAGAAGCAAAGAATATCTGTAACCAATAAGAAAAACCAAATACTCAGAACTCCATAACTTGGAACCAATGAACATGGAACCAACGTATCTCTATGAGGTTTTACTGTATAAAGTTTGGGAAACATCGGGTAAAATTCATGTGTCATGGAATGATTTTCTCTGCACACCTGGGTTATGTGTGGATGAAATGATTTCTGTGGCACATCCTGGCCAAAACACCTGCTTGACCAGAAATAAAGTAATGCCTTGATTCTCTTAACACTAAAAATGTTGTTGGTGAGTTTTTATTTCCCCCACAATTTTCAGTGACAATATGATTAACAGGCAGTATATTAAAACTTCTCACATCCAAATCATCTTATTTCTACTTGTCATTGCTACTAGAGCTGCATGTGTTCACTGCAGTTCTCTCCTCAATACCTGTCTGTCAGCATATGCACACCCTTGGAAAGTTATAATTAAACTGGAGATATTGCAATAATCATAATTGGAGATGTCAGTAACTGTGAGCTAACTCCCTACCTATGCATAAAATATGGGTACTACCTTAAACGTCTTAGAATTCAAAGGCAAAAGTCACTCTCCTGAAATACTGAAAGACACCCTCTCTGGTTTTAGATTTTTTTCCCCTCTTCACATTGAAGTGTTTTTCCAGTGTAAAATGTGAGTAACTCCTACAAAATCTCTGGAGCTCAAGGCATGTATAAGGAGAGTCAGATCCTATCAGCAACTGTTTGCAGGCAGCCCACTATGCTGTACATCAGCATTGTTTGTCTTGTATTTATGTCTTGGAACTGCAGATAACTGCTCTCCTATTTGGCCAGCTGCAGACAATTCATTGCCCAAGGGAAACTGGAAATCACAGAGCTCCCGGCCATGCAGAGGAAGCAAGAGCTAAGTGGTTTGCAGCCCCTTATATCTCGTTGCCCTGGGCAACAGTCTGCTCTGTGGAAGCGGCAGATCCAGCCTTTCTCATATGAATTCTGCAACATATGGTGTTAATATATGGACTGATACTATGACAGCCCCACTGTAGTACTATTGGGGTGCTCACACATTAGGTGATACGGGTGGTGCATAAACAGCCTCAGAATAAGAGCTGCTGGTTTCCATCCAGGATCTTTGAGACACAGATGGAGGTAATTGGAAGCACAGAGATTACAGGCTGCACTCATGGATGTGGGGAATCTGACTCCAGATCCTCTCAGCCTGGCTTTCCTTGAGCTCTGACAAACTAACTCAAGATCCCCGTGTGAACCCAGGACAATACTGACAGGTGCTAACTGTGTGCTGCCTCTCATACCTATTTGCAGCAGGGGATAAAGCTGGGTCGGCGACAGCTGGGTCAGCTACAGCTGAGTGCACTCAGACAAAAATATCTTCTCCCATGGAGTGCTGAGCACCAGCAGCCCCCCATTTATTCATAGAGAAATAAAAAGCTCTTTGCACCTTTCTGGATCAGAGCCACTTTGTTGTAATATTGATGACAGATCATTTCCCATCACCTCTTTGCAATGTTTCAAAGGATTTTGGCTTCTACAGAAATTTAACCTTTACTCCCATGCTTGAGTAATCCAGGTCAGGAATCAGTGACTTTTAAAATCAAAATAACACTGGACTAACCTTCCAAAAAGGACCTTTGTGTCTCTGTTTAAACTTCCATAGAGTCAGCTTTGCATTCACTGTAATAGTCCTGCACTTACTGTAACTAAGTCCTCAGAGAACTTCCTCTGTGCTGCATTCATGTACCTCTGGAATCAGGGAAGCTCTGCAGATACAAGAGAGGGCTGGGCTGGCTGCCTTGAAGGGCCAAACAAGCCCCCATGTACTCAGAGGAGAAGAGCTGCTATGAGATGGTAGTACCTTATACTGGAGTCAAACCGTGGGCAGAATCCACCTTTGAGACAGGCAGAGTAATGGTACTGAAATGAGTAGCAGTTTCCACGAAGGCACGGAAACTCAGTGCTTTGGCTGTGCTTGTTTAGCTCCTGACTGCCTAAAAGATTCAGGACTCAATGTCATGACAGCAGTGATTTTGGAACAATGCGTTTTCAAGAACACTCCAAATACAACGCCGAGTGGGTGCAAAGCTGGTTTTGAGCTGGGGTGTGTGTATGAGTGTAGGTGTTGTTCTGGCAAACAAAATAGACAATCATTTCATGACACTGTGGATTATTGATCCTGGTAGCCTGTCTTTCCTTTGGCCATTTTTTGGGGGATATTGTACTGTACTGTCAGGTCCCTGCATGGCTAGAAAAGATGGAGACAGAACACAACAGCTTTGTAAACTAATTCCTAGGGTCCACGGAAAGTTATGATTGTCTTTCTCAGTTCAGAGTTTCATTCCCTACTATGCTGCAGAAAATATTCTAATAGAAAACAGGAAGAATGCAGAATTATATTCAGAATAATTAATTAATGCAGAATTATTTGCAGGCCTCTGCTGAAAAGGCACCAGCCTTCTGCAATGCTGCACTGCCAAAGACAAGAGGTAGGTGCATATAAATGTAATGTATTTCACCCTTGAATGGATGCTGTTGCTTCAGACTTTACCAGCCTGAACTCACATGCTGGACATGGCTCTCCTCCAGTACATGAGCTCAACCATTCCTCAGAGGCAGTTATGCTTTTGGACTCACAGATGTTATCTGTGTTGTGCTTACATGACAGTGAAGCTTGAAGATACTGTGATCTCAACCCAATTGTCCCCTACACATCTGTCCCTATGCCAAAGTGGATCCTGCTGTCCTTTGCTCCACTAAACTCAAGAGCTTTTTACAGTGTTTCTGCTCCCGAAGCAGTACCTCCCTCCATGCCATGATTTACAGATCACTTAAGGTATTTACAACTGATATTTTTCCATCTATGCATGTAAGAGTTTGCAGTTTCTTCACCCTGTCTCCTTTCTGTTCCTTGGTTTCAATTCTGGCAGTGTCTGCTGCACTGGTTAGTGTGAGTCACTGATTAACAATGATCCATGTGCCGTGTTATCCCTTTCACATCATTCTCCAGCATTTTCTTGCGTGAGCAGGATCAGGCAGCTTTGTAGAGAACTTAGACTTCTCCCAGTCATTGACCCACTGACCACCTGGGGAAATCCAGATGTTACCATGCTAAACTCTAAAGGGAGGTACAAGAAGCCTGGTCAGCAGGCTAAGGCACAGCAGTAACAAAAAACATGTATGGTTTCTCTTCTCCCAAACATCTGAACACAAGGCCAGCTTTGAAGAACAGGAGAAAACTTACAGACAGGACTAGTATCATGTACCAGACACTGTGCTGTCAAAATTATTTTAGCAGTCACCTGGACCCCATTCAGAAAAGTTCATCCTAGATCAAATGCAAAGTCCAGCCTCAGGACTAAAAGAGGCTTCAAACATGGTATAGAATGGGAAAAAGAGTGACATCAATGGAATTGATTAGCTTATTTTCTACTCACTGAGATGACCTGGTGCTGCAAGCACCTTCCCAAATCCTGATCCTGTTTCCCCCAGGGAGATGTCTTCTCAGGGGAACTCTTGGATTCAGGCACCATATGGAAGGCGAGAAAAAGGAATTAAATAAAAGATGAGGCAAGAGGTGGGAAAAGGCCCTTGTATTTAATGAGCTGCCAGGCAACGTGATAGATGTCAGGTTAGTTTAATTTCCAGTGAGACCATCTGAGCTCCCCTCTGCCACAGAGATGGGAACAGACAGGGGCTCCAATCTGCCTCCTTTTGGTCCTAGTTGCTTTTTAAGCTTGGGCCTTAGCAATCCAGAATGGTCACTACTGCCTGCCCTGTTGGCAAGCAATGACTTCTGCCAGCACCAGCTTCTCTCATTGTGCCTGACTCAGAGACCTCACACAGGAGGAAACCTGCACTTGCTTCACCCTGGAGATTCCTTGCACTTCCTCCTTCCACATAACCCTGGGCTTGCCCTGGAGTGTTTAAGAGCAGACAGGGAAGTGCCACAGTCTAACAACCTCATTGAATGATGCTGTCATTTCTCCTTTGCTTTTGACCTAAGCCACCTCATTCTTTTTTAAAAGTTGTTATTTGATAGTCAACCCTCTCCCCCCTCCCAAAAAATAAAAATGTGCCAAAAAAACCAAACCAAACAGCAGGACCCAACAAAAGACTACTACATAGTATTAGCAAGAGCCTGCTCTGGAAGTCACAGGTTCCTGCTTTCTGCTCCACTAAAACTGCCAATAGAGGGCTAACACCGTCTGAAATACAGGCCTGAAACATAGGTGGAATCAGGAAAATCATGAGAAGAGCTGACCCAAACAGCGAAGAGACAGACTTCCTTTCGGCTGAAGCATGCATCTTGGAATAACTCACCTGAGTCCCAACTACTTTCTAGGCACTAATACATAAACTGCAGAAGCCCGTAGAGCTTCTAAGGATGTACAGGATCTGGTGCCTAGCAAGCACAGCTGTGGAAGCACGGGCATCACCACTACTAACAGCTAAACTTGGATCCTGCCACCTGACTTTCCTTTACTAATTTCCTCACGTGTTAAACAGTTCTCCATGCCAACAAACACACACCTACACATCATCACTGAGGTAGATTAGAAAATAAAGGACAGAGGGAGAGTGCTGTAGCATTAGATTTAACAGCAGCAATGCGGAGGCTTTTGAGAATGACTTACAGATTGACAGATTGGATCACACCTCAGTTCCATCCAGCCTAGTTCCCTGTCTCCAACAGTTGCCATCACAACATGCGTACATAGAAAGTGTGAAAACCTTGCAGCAAGCAGATGGTGGATAGCTACTCCTATTCCCTTTTCTTCCCAACATCCTGGTCTCTTACTGGTATGAGAACGAAAGCTCAGGGTGTAACAGCCAGTTTTAGGGAGGGTATCGATAAAAGAGAAAGCAGGGCTGTAAACAGCCTTTCAATTCTGTGGGACTCTGCATGGCTCTCCTTAGTGCATGCTGCTCTGAAAGAAATTATTAACAATACCACACCAGGATATTGCAAGGTTTTTCTTTTTCTTAAATTCTATCAAGGATATCAGGATCACATCCCATATGAAAAAGCATTCATCTAAAGTAAAAGATATAACGTAGAAGAGAAACATCTCTGAGGTGCTCTTTCCTGAAACTGAAGTAGCCTTAATGCATGCTACTGTTTCTGGGAAGCTCTTTAGTCACCTTTGTCTACCTGAACCTGAGGCCAAACTATCACATAAATATTTTGCCTTGAGACAAACTGGTGTTCTGGATCCCAACACACAGCAGTTTCTTATAATCTTTATTTCTGATAATGTCTCTGCAAACCAGGTTAGAATGTGGCAATCAAGTCTGTGGTACTTGCAATATTCTACATCTTGGAAAGAGCACTAGGCACATCTGCATATTTTTCATGGATTTCTGTGAGAGCTGTTTCCACTTTTTATAGATACAAACTTTGCAGCATTAGCAAAACACTTTTAAACAGTTCCTTACTAAACAGTTTCCAGTGAAACAGCTGCACAGAATAGTCCATATAGAATGGGGTAAAATTAATAATCACAATCTAGGAACAAAAAAGTAAACAAGTAGCTTTTTTTAAGTTGTGAAACTAAAAAAGATAAATTGCTATTATCTCTCCCACATTCTACCTTCCCACACGAAATCTCTGAGGTCTAATAGAATGAGCTTATTTCCCTTGTCACTACTATTTTCATCTTTCTCTTCAGATACTATTTTTATATTTTGCATTAATTCAATATTTTTGACGTTTGTCACTTCCCCAAGTTTGGTAAAAATTGGCCAACAGTTCAAAAGCTTTACTGGAGTACAGAGAGAAAGATGCAGATAACACAATCAAAGCTCAATTTTTTTATAGAAGTAGGCTAATGGGGAAACTTCAACCTACCATTTCTCATCAGCATGAGATCTCAAGTAAACTTAGCAAACCCATTTCTGCAGTTTTCTATTGTCATGTTTCACTGGGAATGCAGTAATAAATGCCCCTCCCATGCCTGTATATAATTTTTGGGTGAGGAGACCTGGTGTGCTGTGGTCAACAGAAACACCAGTTTCCCCTTGCTGTGCACCAGAAACCCCTAAGTAGGACAGAGCCGCAGAATCCATTCCTGAAATGCATGAATGCTCTAAAACAAAGGCAAGAATTTTATGTTGTAAACAGAGGAATTTAATTTGATTTGAGCCTTTGCATAGGAGTAGCAAAGGGCCTATTTAATATGGTACCTCAAAAGTCAATTTCTTAAAATATCCCTTTTTTGTGTCCTTAATGTCCACAGACACATATCAGAAACATTGCAATTGTCAGCTGTGACATATTAGATTATTTGTGGCTTTGCAGCATAAAGCAGATTCTGTGACTTGTGATGCTCAGCCATTGGCCTCGGACAAGTGCCAGCTCGGGTTATTCCATTCTGTTGACCTAAATTCCTCTCACACAGTCAAGTAGATGCAGTATCATCCTTTACTTCCTGTCCCAAATTGTAACACAGCTTCTCTTCACACACACAGGTATTTTACACTGCTCCTCAGCTCTGGTGGTTAAGCCAAGGGTAGTAGGAATTGACATACCATGGTTAACAGATAGGAATTTTAAGTCCTGAAATGTCAATCCTAAACTAAGTTCTGTCACTGACATTCCTTTTGATTTCCATCAAGTTGTTTAAATTCTTTTTTGTTTGTCTTTTTTATAAAATGAGAGACTGGAGAAATAATAGTGTATAACATCAGATGAAAGCTGGTGTGAATGTATGGGGGTTTTTTCTTGTCTGTAACATTTGTGCAATGTAGTGCTTTCTGCAAATTCACATCAGTGCCTCTCCTGCCAGGGACACTGACAGCCAGCTCATCTGGGTCCAGTTAACATTTGAAGGGAAGGAGCTCTTACAACTTCATTGAACATTAAGGGGAGCATCTAAGAAAACCCCATCTCCCGCAGGCTGTGGAATTCTTTATTGGCAAGAGAGGAGCCAAGCTGCTGGCTTTTTGAGGCAGCTCACATTGGTCTGGAGCTCCATCCTATTATAAAATCATTTTAAGAAAAAAATCTGTGGAAAATGGGGCACTGGGTGGAGGTGCTTGTGTGCGTAACTGTGCCCAGAACGTTGCCCACACATAGCAAAGCTGGCATCAGACTTCTGGGGGCCAACTGCCAAGAGTGGGTGGGTAGTGAGAGCACAAAAGCAATATTCCTGTGGGCTCTGCAGGCTGGAAGAGCTGTACGTGTCCCCACAGGCAAACAATCCTGCCGTCGGCACCAGGCATGTCACCCTGCAAAGCTCTTCCCTCCCCACCACGGAAGAGCTGCCACTTGCCCACCTACCCAAAGGACACACTTTTTCCAAAATTGATGAGTGTTTCCCCAACACCTCCCAACAAATAAGTTCAATGAAAGTAGGGTAAATTAAAAAAAGACTCTTGACGCAGTTTTGGTAACAGGATTGGGTAGCGTTGGTGCGAAATCTCAGATAGTAAGCAGAAATCCTGCTGGCACTCACAAGCTACTCCTGTCCCAGGCACCTGTGGTGGCCCCATTACCTCACCCTCACCAGGACAATCAGGAATAATCCCAGGGAGGCTGAGAGAGCACAGGGTTATTTAGGAGATCTAATTTGGTCCTCTGTGATTTTACACTGTGTCAAGATGTGTTACTGTGCAGGGTGGTACTAGAAAAGTACCAAGTTAAGAGAGCTACTGTGGAGCAGGGAAATACCTTCAAAGCTTTGATTTTGACCTGGGTGAGGCAGGTGCTGCATGTATGAAGTCTGTAGCAGGATAAGAGGGGTTTTTTACTAGCACATGAACTGTGTACCACAAGTCAGCTAATGAGGGATGAAAGCTTTTGCCCAGGACAGATAAGTTGAGCCCCAGGCAATTAACTATGTGACACTCTTATTGATGCATTAAAAATAAAATGGTGTGTCATTAGTTCTCACAGACCAAAATGATCCCATAAAGGTTTTATTGAAAATATAAAGGTCTTTCTTTTTAACATGCTCATAAAGTTCTTGTTTGGCATTTTGCAAATTTTGTGAATAAGTTTTTCCCCTCCTGCTCTTGGGTGAGCTGGGAGCTGTGCTCCCAACCAAGAGCTGGCTACATTGTAAAGAGTTTGAATCCCACCAGTCCAGGTGGCAATATGAGGGTGATAGTTGTTGTAAAAATGGTAAACACTATAAAGTACGTACATAGCCAAGGATCCCCTTCAGTTTGCTAAGGCTGAGAGCCCTTTCACTTGTTTGAGCTGTAAAGATTCCCACTGAACTTACAAGACACCCCTGAAGCTTCCCAGGAATTATTCTTCCAATAAGCTACTGCTGATTCAGCTAAGGCACCCATGTTAGAACATGTGATTCATAAATATGGTGCATCATCATCATGGGTTTGGAAGAAATGTTCTTCCTTCAGCCAATAACGAATGTTTTAATGTTACCGTCTTCCATTTTTGTACAACTGTTTTTGCCAGTTACACGATTTAATAAAAAATGAACTCTGCCTACAAAAAGGCAGACAGACTCCACAGCTAGGGTCTGGTTTGTAGGTCTCAAATGGCTGGGGAAATGGAGGGATTATTCTTCCCTGATGGAAGCTGATGAACCAGGCTCTTGCCTCAGCGTGGAAAAAGCACCGAGATCTGTGACCTTTGCTCCTCTCCTGAGGACTGGCCTGCTGGTTGACCTCCAGGAAACCAATAAGACTCTCTAGCATCAGCCTCATGACCCAGAAACCTCTCTTATTTGGCAGGGAACAGGGGAAAGATTCATCAGCATTTCTAGTGTCCAGAATGATTTCCTATTAAACAACAGTGTATTACACAGTAGGTAATATAATGCTCTAACAAATCCCTCCTGATAGCAAGGAGACTCCTCAATATGAATGATGGGGGCCTGTATTGAGTTTAACAGGAAAACCAGAAGATACACAAATCTTTCTTGCCCTCCTGAAATACTCTTCCCAAAATAAAAATTCTTCATTAAAAAATGTGAATTCATGTGACTTCATGTCAATCGGAATTTGCACAATTGCAAAGCAATTCATCTTGGCATTACTGGGTCAAAGAGGCTGCTGCTGCAAGCTCTCCTGACAATCATACTCTCTCCCATACCAAGCTCCTGCTGAGGTTATCCTGGAAAAGATTTTGGAAAGATGGGCCTGATCTTAAATATTTTATTGAGCTTAAATCTGCTTTTGTGCTATTTCTTTAGGCAAGATACTAATTGCATTTGCTCTCTTAAACTTATTTCAGCTGCTATAGCTAATATCAAACCAAAGAATAATGGTGGTCTAAAATCTTACTTATATATTCTCTAAAAGCCAAATTTTGGTCACAGTCTGTTTCATATAAAGATGGAGCAAAGTCAGTGACAAAGGCATTTCAGGAACCTGTACAACATCTTTGGCATTCACAACACACAATCCATTGCAAACACTGACAGGTATAACATTTGCTCCTATGCAATTCAACTAAAAATGTTCTCTTCATGTGATGCAACACAGCTGCAATCTGTTTTAACTCAACTGTAGGTAACAAAAAAGGGTCACAAAAGCTTTTTTCAGCTGATATTTTAATCACCAGCCTCTCCTACTGTCTTGCTAGTTTCATATTCCTCAGTTCCTTGTCGTTCAGTCCCCAGTGCCAGCAGGTGGGTATCCAGCTCAGATGGATAAGGTTGTCAGTGCATAGCATAGGGCCTCACCTGTATTCACTGGCATTTGAATGTTAGAAATAGTAAAATCAAGCCTGACAGAGAGAAAAGCTTTAGAGATCTTGTCCTAGCACCTTCCAGAAATCTTGAAACAGCAAAGGCCACAGGAAGATTCTCTGAGAATGGGCTGCTATTCCAGTCTCACAAGCAAATGCACAGCACATTAGCGCTGCCGTTGCTCCAGCATCCTCCCACACCCCCTTTTCTCCACCACCTCCCTGCAAGGACTGTGCTCGGGTATTTTACACAGATCACTTCACAGGTAGGACACGCTGCTCTTACTGTTTCTGCTTTTCAGAGAAAACATGCTTGAAAAACAAACCAAACCATCAATAAAAGGCTGCCTAATTGCCCAAAGCCAGGGATTCGCAGTCTGCTGATGGCTCCTATTTCACACACAGGTGTGATATTGTCACACAAAGGCAGCGGCACCTCCTGGGGGAACAGGGCCCCCGACTCCACACAAATGTAGTAAGAAGAAAAATAAAGATGCCTTACCCACATGGGTGATAACCGTAGTCAGTCGCTGGGTGAGCTCCTGATGTGACATCTCTTCTTCTTTTAGCCAAAAAAGCATTTCACACAGGGAACTACACAGCATCCAAAAAAAGATGCACCCAGAGTGGGAGGCTGCACACTCACTGCCTCACTTGCACACAAAGCAAGGACCACTCCCACGGCACGGCCCTTCCAGCTCTCACATCTTCTCTCGGCTGCTCACCTCTTCCAATTTGCTGCCATCCATGTATGTACCTTGAAAAGCTCCTTCCAGACGGGGATTTTACCCCCTTTGGCAGAAGGAAGGGAGCGGGAGGGGGGAAATATAAAAGGGGAAAGAAGCAGGCGAGTTGATTGCTTATGGCTTTTTTTCTCCCTTCTCCCGCGGATGAGGCGAAGGATAAAGAGACAAACCAGCAAGCAGATACCTTCCTCCAGGGAGACTTTTGGATGGTGATGCTGCGAGTCAGGGAAAAATCCTGGAGGTAGGAATGGCATCGGGAGGAGTGGAGCTGGCAGGAGAGCTCTAACAGCCGCAGCTGCTCTGCGACGCTCCCTTCGCCAGCGTGCCTGGGAGTGGAGCACAGCACGATCACAGCCTCCGGTGCTCCCCCTCGGCCCCTGGGGCCCGAGTGCTTTGCAGGCTGCCGTTGAGTGGAACCCCGCAATATCCCCAGACACCCTCCTCCCACCTCCTCTTAGTAGCCCCTGCCTGCGGGGCCACCGCTTCCATGGAGGGGGAGGGGGGCGCTGGGCTATTCAGGTGTGTTGTGGCCAGAGGCTTTGTTGCCCCACCTGCACGGACAGGATCGCTGGGATCCGGACTGAGCCCACAGGACCCTCTGCAGCTGCACTTGTTACAAGCAGGGTGGATTAATCAGCCGTGGGTGTTGGGCAGGGCTCACCTGCGATCACGGCCGGGGAGCTCAGCCGTGCCCGCGGCAGGCACAGGTGGCCTTCAGTGGCCAGAGCAGGTCTGTGGGGAGCAGCTCCCCTGGGCGCCTGCGACACAGCCGAGCCTTGCCCGGATCCGTGCCTGCCATGGGGCAACAACGCGCTGCCGAACAACGGGAAAGCTTCAAAAACCCTTCCGGCTACAGACCCCAGCTGCGATCCGAGAAGGGGGAGAGTAAGGCAGGCAAGGAAGCGAGAAAGTGCAGGATCAAGACTTGTACGTCTCCATTCCATCCCTCTTTGCACCTCATCCTTCAAAGGCTACCTGAAGCACCACAGATAATTCCGGAAACAGGGAAACCTTAGTACACAGCTAAAATGGAAGAAACAAAATAGACAGGGGTGCAGCTGCCTGCAAGATCTGCTCTGTTCCCACAGAATTAATTCAGCTCTATCTCCAGATCCCTACCCATCCATATAGTTTTGCTTAAGTCCACCTTTCCAAGCATGCCAAAGAATCTGACAACATGTATGTCCAAATCTGGAGCTGTAAAACACCCCTGTGGGCTCATTGGATCTTACAGCACAGTTAGTGTGGCTGTTCTGGTGTTTCAAAAAGGTTTATCTACCTCTGTGAAGGGAAAATCCTATAACCAGCTGGCTGACCTACAAGCCAGTCTGAGTATCTGTGCTGTTGTCCTCATTTTGGGATGACTGACCAGCTATGCCAAGAGGTTCCTTGCATCTTCCTGTTCAGTTAGTTTAACAGCAACTCTGTCAAAAACATGAGAAGGATTACTTCAGAGCCACCCACCTGCCAACATTTTGGGATTAAAGCAAAAGCCATTTTTTTCTGAGATCCAATTTTACTTCCCATCTGGGCAGTAAAGGTCAAACTGCAGAGACCTTGACTAACATTAAAGGATTGCCCCAGCCAGGGAAGAGACGCCATCACTGGGGAAAAAATAGTATGTGGGAAGCAGACTGACATCTAGCTGTAATTTTTTGAGGGATTTGAAAGATCTAGGATGCTTCATTATGCTCTTGGAGGGTCACAGATGGCAGGTAGGAACATGACACTAGAAAAGTCATCATGTTTCCAGACACTTAACAGATTTTTTCTTTTTTCTTTTTCTTTTTGTTTTTTTTCCTGCAGGCATAGACACTGTATAAGCCCATTCATAAATTAAATAAACACTGAAAAGCAGTGTAGATGGTTTGCTCTCACTACTCCTACAGTAAGGCTGTTCAAGAACATCAAGGATAACTAAGAGCCTTTGTCTAATTTCTAGCTAGATTAATTCTCAGCTATTTTAAGACCATATGCTCTTATACCAACATTGTTATTCAGCATCAGTAACTGCAGACTTGGGGATGTTTGCTATTTTAAGATCCCTTTTCTCTTATTATTTGTTCTTGCTATGTTAATCTGCTTTCCAGCTTTCCAGCACACCTTTAATAACTTTTGAACCTGTCTCTCAATTGCAATCCAGTTCAGGAGAGAGGAAAGAGTTCTCACAGGTTCACTGAAAACCAGCAAGGTGCACAAAATCTGGAAGGGGAAAGGATGAAGTAGAAACTCACTAATTAATCATGGCTGCTCCCTGGCCAGCTTAGGCTGTGGGGTGGGTTACATGGGATCAGTCCAAGGCTACATGGGATTCAGTACAAGTTGAGGGTGCTGTCCCTCCCTTATAATGTGAGTGATAATAAACAAAAGGGGGAAATTTTGGTGGGAAGGTTTAGGCTGCAGGACACAGCCATGGGATAATAAACTGCATTTGTTTAACCAGCTACAGGTTGATTTTTTACACTGCCAAGATTCAGTGGTGCCTGCGTTAAAAAAAGGCTACTGTTCATTGTTTATATTGCCATGACAAATTCCCAAACAGACGGGCCACAGGGGACTGAACCAACTCAAAAATATTGCAAAAGCAAAGTTGAGAAAGGGGAAAAAATAGGAGCATGGACTATAGGGATCTCTTGGAGACAGAGAGAAATGAAAGCCCTGTATCTGTCACCTGAGGAATGGCTGAAAGATGCTGAAGCAACTTAGTCTATTGATGGGATGGTAACAGTTTCCAGTGCTGGGATTTTTGTGAAATCAAGCCAGTACTTTTACAACAAATACTGACTTCCCCTCTGAAGGATAAAAGCCCTTGCTGATAAACATGTGATAGAGGTACAGAGGATGATGATTTACATTCCAGGCAGCGATCTCAATGAAAGCAGGATCAGGGGCTGTGCAAACACCATGGTTCCACTATTAAGATGATGGCCAACAGGCAAAAGAATTTGATTTTTCCATAGAGTGACAGCCTGACAAATCACCAGCTGTTTATTAGATCCTGAATCAAACAGCTGATGCCAAAGCATTGTAAGCAATTTTAATAAGCAGTAAATTGCACACTGCAAACAAAAAGTGTTTATAAAACTCTATGGCCTGACCAGACATAAGGGGAAACTCTCATGGGGGGGAAAAAATGATCTTTTCTTCTTTTTCATCTTATATAGCTATACATCTTTCTTCTGTCACTAAATAACAGCCAACTGAGCCTGAAGGGCTGTTGATAATCAAAATGAGATCCATCCATTAAACTAGCCTGTCTTCTTCACTGTCTTGACTATTTCCATTTTCTCAGTCCTACATAACCTTTACAAGCTCACCTGTCTTTTAGTTTTTCACTAAATTCTCCTTCCAGAACAAGATTGTGACCTTCTGGTGTACAGAGTGGATCTGAAGACATTTCCGTAGCAGAAAAATAGGCAGGTTGATGGAATAACAGGGAAGTTTAGAATCCCTTTACCAAGTTTCTTCCTTTGAAAACAAGCTACTTTGGTATCATACCTCTTCCTCCTTTAACTTTTGTCTCTAGACTGGCTGATCCCTGTATCAAGGCTGGGACTCTGTTACTTGCTGGGAAGAACTAGAACACTTGGCACAATTGGGAAAGGTAATTACACTGTCACCACTTCCGACTGGCTTTGGCAGTACCTCAGATCTGCAGCACATTTCCATTAGTAGAAGAAACTGTTAAGTGAGTCAGATACCTCTTTGATTCACACACAAAGAAGGCACACAGAGTGTTGCTTCCTTTCTGGAACATCAGTCACATAGTAAAGGAAAATAGCACTCCATAATTTAAGTTTTCTTACTTTTATTCTATTTGGAACACTTCAGTCAACAGTGCTTTTGCTTGGCCTTTAAAAGGGTCACAGCGCTAGTGCTTCTCTGCTGTTCTTGGCTTTCCACTGGCCTCTCGGTCAGCTCCTATGACAATTCTGGCCTTCTCTGCCAAAACTTGCAGGAGCACCTTTCCTCCACACCCAGTGCCCTCACACTTAGCCTCTCACCTAAGCTCTGCAAAGCCTGACCTGCTTTGCCTCAGATGCCGTTTCAAATACTTGAAAAGGAGCGCAGCTGCTTGCAAAATCCATTCTGAAGAAAAAGAGGCCACTGAGGACACGACACTAGTTTCAGCAAAGTTCTCTGCTCCTCTCTCTGTCTTCCTTCCCCATCGTAAACCTTTATGTCACCATCATTTACAGCAATCATTCACTTTCTGTGCTCCAGAACAACTTCCTGACACAGGCTGGGGCAGTGAACAGGACCAATAATCTAGCCTCAGGAAAGAGTGCATGAAACAGGCCACTTAAAGAGATTATCCCTCTCCAGTATTTCCCTGTCAGATTGCAGTGATCTCTAGTTCAGGGACTTTCTGAGCTTAAGTCTGCATATGACTGATAATATTTAATACTCTATTTCTTCTGTCTAGCTATTTTTAAAATCTACTTATAATTTTGATGGCCATAAAGTTTGTTAGCAACAAGATTTGCAATTTAAATATGCATTATGTGAAAAAAACTACTCTTGGTTTTAAATCTGAAGCTTGATAGTTCAGTTTGAGGCCTCTGATTCCTGCATCTTGAGAAAGAATGGATACTTTTCTATTTGCAGTATCCACCTTAGCCATGACTTTTTTTATACAGTGATCATATCCCACAGTTACCTGAGCTGAGCTGAGACAAATACTGTCCTAGTTATTATATCCTAGGGGAAAAAAAAAGCCCATTGATACCTTCAACATCCTTGCCATCTTGCTTTGAACCTTCTCTTGTTTATGCAGCTTGGACAGTGAAAACTGCCAGTGCCAGTCTGTTCTGTGTTGCTTACGTAATTCTGACAGAAGTCTTCCAACGCTAAAAGTTAGGAGATAAATGTTTGCTGTTAAATTTTTACAAAAATCCATATGCCTACTTCTATTGCATTAATTTCTTTCAACTCTTTCCTCTTTTAAAACAAAGCCTGAATTTTAGACAAAGCCGTTGAACAGAACTGATTCTGTAATTTTTAGGGCCAGCTTACTTTTCTAAACTCTATGTAGTTTATTTTAAGGATGTCACTTGTCCCTTTCAGCATCATAAAAAACCCTGAGCTGATCTCCTAGGAAGCTTTCATGTCAACTCACTGGAGGTCTGGACTGATGGAGGCATGGGCAGGTCTCCAGGGCAGCAGGCAGAGTAACTTATAAAGACAAATGTCCTCCCCCTAATCAATTCTCCTGCCCTGCTGCTGTCACTAGCCCCTGACACATCGGTTTTCTGTCAGATGAGCTCCTGAACTCTCATTCTGTGGCTGTACATCTGCAAATGGCTGACATACGACTGGTTTCAGCTGGGATAGAGTTGGTTTTCCTCTTAGAGGCTGGTACAGTGCTGTGTTTTGGATTCCGTGTGAGAGTAATGCTGATATGAAACCGATGCTTTGGTTGAAGGCAAGTAGTGCTTACCCTAAGTCACGGACTTTACAGTGTCACATGTTCTGCTAGTGAGGAGGTGCACAAAAAACTTGGAGAGAGCATGGCTGGGACAGCTGACCTGAACTGGCCAAAGGGATATTCCATGCCATGGAATGACTTGCCCGGTGTATGAACAGGGGGAATTGGCCAGGAGGGGCTGATCAGTGCTCAGGAATGGGCTGGGTCAGCTTTGTGTGAATCACTTGTCCGGGGTTTTATTTCTCACTCTCTCCTTTACATTACAAGCACTAATGCTATTTTTCTTGTTATCTTCAGTATTATTAAATTATTATATTTTACTTTGTTTCAATTCTTAAACTGTTCTTATATCAACCCACAAGTTTTACCTTTTTTTCTGATTCTCCTCCCCATCCCGTCGGGGGGATAGGAGCAGTAAGTGAGGATTGTGGGGATTTAGTTTCTGGCTGGAGTTAAACCACAGCAACTGGGAAGGGTTCCCATTTAGGTCAGCTCAAGGAGCACTGACTATGCTGGTGTAAAACACAATTTTTCCCATGGAAAATTCTAGAAATAAGCAAATGAGAGGGCTTGGTAAATGTCTGAGTTTCATCTGTTGGAGTTTAAGATGGTGAGTGAATGCAATTCAACAGAACAGAGGAGGCATAATTTTCAGTGGTTTTATATATGAGGGGGAGAGAGAGAGAAAAACAAATAGTAAGAGAGGGAACCTTGGGCTTCATTATTCCTTTCTGGAATTTTAAACTTTTCTTAAGGTAATGAAGCTAAAAGTTGTGTTATGAAGTTCAGTTAATGTAGAAGGGAAATTCTACTGCTGAATTGAACCTCAGGCTCATATAGAGTTGACAAAATGCTGAAATGCAAGGTACATTTGAGGTGGCCCTAGAAAGGAGAGTGGATTGTACAGAGATCAACAAATAGAATGAAGCTTCAAAAAGACAGCAAAGCTTTATACAGTTTCAGAAAGAAACTGATTTCAGAAATCATTTGTTGCCATGACTTGGAAATACCAAATATAATCAGTGGGGGGAAAAAAATCATTGCATTTTCATCTAGAACAAAACAACTTCAGTAATTATATGTGTGGGCATTTCTTCCTAAGGCTACAATCTGGATTTCATTCTTCAATAGAAGAATGCCAGATGAGAGGAAACAACATATTTCAAATTGCCCAGACATGGATTACAGGTTTGACTCACTGACAGATTTATGTATTTTCAGCCTACATTTTTCCCCGCATCTCCCTTTCCAAAGGCTGTTCATCTGTTGCCATAGAGACCGCTTCCAGTCTCTTCACTTCCACAGGCTCTGTTCTGGGGGATCACTACTGCAGCTTCCCAGGCCACTCTGTCTGTGTCTGGTGCCCAGCAGTAGCCAAGGGAAAACAGTAAAGCAGAACATCTGCAGCCATACAATACCCAGCTGCTGCTAGCAGAAATACTTCCATTTTTTTTACCCACAAAGCTGGCAAGTGGAAGGATAAGCTACAGCCACCCAGCACACGGAAATGTGGGCGTTCATCACGACTGCCACATCTACCAGGATGTTTTTTCATCATTTAAGGGGATCTGTCACACCAGTCGCACTCCTGGCTTTGCGGTAATGGATGCCATTAGAAATAATGGGAAAACACAAAGGATTCACTTTCGCTTTACTCCAGCAGCAATAACCCCGAGCCTGCACACCTGGGGGAGCTGCTCGCACGGCAGCAGCGAGGGCCGGAGCAGGTTTGAGCACCGAGGCCCATAAAGGCCCAAATGTCTGTCCCAGGACAGGCCCTGGCCAGCCTCGGGCTCTCCTGGGTTCCACTTCACTTCATTCGGGGGCGCTTCCAGAGCCCCCAGAGGCACTTCAGCCGCCAGGGGAAGGGAGCAGGCGCTGCCTCAGGACCGCAGGAGGCCCCACCTCACAGAGAGGTCCCTCCTCAGCTCGCTCTCGTACAGCGCTGGTTCTTTTGGGGGGATCTTTTTGTTCTTTATTTCATGTTGGGGAAGGCGAATTTCTGAGGCGGCGGCGCACGCCCGCCCTGAGGGCCCGCCCGCTTCGCGCCCTCTGCGCGCGCTCCCCCTCCCCCGCCCCGTCAGGCACCGGAGCGCGCGCAGTGACGTCACAGCCCGCCCCCTCCCCGGCGCCGCCGCGCTCTGTGATTGGCTGCCGGCNGGGCGGGTTGGCGGGAAGGGCCGGCGGAGCCTGAGGGGTCTGGGGGGTTTGGGGCCGACGGGGCCGTCAGGGGGCTCGGCACAGCCCGGCACAGTCATGCAGGCCTTCCTCAAAGGCCCGGCCTCTATCAGCACCAAGCCCGTCGCTGCCAAGGAAAAGAGCGCGGCCGGGAGCAGCGGGGAGGGCAAGAGGACCAAACCCATCCCCTGGGTGGAGAAATAGTAAGGGATCCTCTGGGTCAGTGGGGTCGCTGCCCACGAGAGGGGAGGTTGGCTCTGGGGGGGTGTGGAGAAGTAGTCGGTGCATAGCAGAAGAGGGTCACAGGTGCGGGTGTCCCCATCAGGGAGAACAGCTTAACTTTCCTTGTTATGGGGGAAATCTTGGACTGTGAGCTACTGTAAGTGCCCTTTGTGGCTGGTACTGAGCAGAAAATATCTCTTGGCGGTGTCAAGCAGTGCTATTTCATCGCTGTGTTTTGGTGCATAAGTGCATTTAATGCTTTGGGGGTTTTTTGAGAAGCCTTTATCACAGGGTGGTAAAATATTGCAGTTCTGCTATTAAAAACATCTCAGACAGGTGTTTACATAAGAACAAGACAAACACCTTCCTGAGCAATTAGATCACTTCAGTAATAGAGACCAGAGACATTAGACTTCCTGTTATGATTTTGATTTCAACTACAAAGTTCACTGTAATTCTTCAGTACCTGATGTAATCAGAAGGGGAAATCTTGTTTTTCTCTATTTGAGCTTTCCTATGAAACTTTGATAGCTGATAAATTGTATTTAATGTCTTCTTATTTAGTCGCCCCAAAAATGTGGATGAAGTTGCCTTCCAGGATGAAGTTGTGGCTGTGCTGAAGAAGTCGCTGGAAGGTGCTGATGTGAGTGTAATGACAGCATCTACCTAATCAGCATTTTTAGACAGACACTTGAGCGGTAGCAAAAATTTCTCTTTTCCAACTCAGCAATGATCATTTTTACAGTGGTACTTCATGAACAGGCTGAGTGACTTCCTCCTGATATATCCTGTTGTGCTATATGTGTAAAGCTGCATATATTTCCAGTCCTCTAAACACTGTGAAATTGTCAGTTCCATGGTTCAGTTTGGAATTTTTCTGGAACAGCTGCAATGGTAAACTTCTTGTTAATAGTTTCAAACCTGGAAAAGCTTTTGTTGTCTCCACACTGCCATTCCACAAGTACTTTTGACATTCTTATTTAAGACAAGAGGAGAAAGTTTCTTTCATAGACAAGTCTGGATTGCCAGTCATTCCTAAACATTTCTAGTGATCCGTCAGTACTTCTGTGAACCTGCTAAACACTAAAACTTTTGGCTAGTGAGGGAAATTTCATTTAAAAGTGACAGGTCTACTGCTTGGATTGTGAATCCCAAACTTTTTGGGATAAAGTTTTCAAGTCTCTTTGGCTTTAAAAAGCCAAAGTATGGCAGTTGCAGGGTTGGCTTGTGTGGCCTAAGGCTGTAGATGAGCAGAGCATTTGCAGTTGCATTTGTTTACACTTGCATTTGCTTATGCATAAAAATTTAGTAAATATTTGGTGTGTATGATGGTTACTCCTTCCAGAGCAGCTGATGGAGGGGTGAGTGGGGTGAAGAGAGAACTAAAGTACATAGCCTTTATGAAAGATGGCTGTGCTTTTTTTCCAAATCTGAACAATTCCTTCCTTTGTACATACTGAGACGTTTTTTCTTCCTCACCTAGGACAGTCACACTTGTGGTTCAAAAGCTGGTTCTGTTTTCATGGCCTGCAGTTCTGGTTTGCTCTGCAGTTTTGGTTTGATCTGCAGTAATATGAGTCTGTTTCTACCTGGAAATACTAATTTAATCAAAGCTTGCCAAAGCAGAACTACCTTATTTGTTTGAGCGTATGAAGCCAAAATCAAACTGGTACGCACAACCGCGAAAGATTTGCATTTCTTTCTTTAGTTCCTGTCTCCATGTTCCATTTGCTTTGAGAATGCTCTTGTAATGTGATCTTGTCAGGTGATGTTGTACCCACAGAAATCTGTGTTTCAACAGCAATGCTGCTGGATTACAGTATTTATAGAGTTGAGGTAATTAGGAAGGAACTGTTAACAGCAAAGGAGAAATGAGCTGCTGCCACCTATTCTGTCTGGACATATCAGTTGTGTAACATTGCTTAGGTGATGGGTTGGGAACTTCTATTTTGAGCAAGTTATTTAAAACCCTACAGCTTGTGGATCAGCCGTGTTTCTTGGATTCTGAATCTAGTGCACTTGCGTTGACTGTTGACCTCCTGAGCTGAAAAGACAAACTATAACTTCTGCCTGTGGTTAGAGGCTCTGTATTTTGCCACAGCTACCCAAACTCAGCAAGGCATTTGAGAACAAACACATGCAAGTACTTTAAAATATTTGGGTTTTTTAAAAATTAAGACTTTTTATTAGTTTCTTGAAAGGACTCATTCTGTCAAAAAGGCAAAACTGTAACTGAAACACCGAGGTAGCTGGTACTTACTTGAGTAAGGACACATTACTGCAGAGGTTCTTTCTGAGTGTCGTGGTTTTGATCCTGGCTAAGTGCCAGGCACCTACGGCAGCCGCTCACTCATTCCCTCCCCTGCCACAGCTGGGCAGAGGAGGGAAGGAGAGGGGAAAAAAACCCGAGGGAATTAACTCAGAGGTCTATGAGTTGAGATAAGGAACCCGGAGAAAACGCTCCAAGGACAAACCAGGCTCAGCTTAAAGTTGCAAAGTGAAATTTATTACTACCTGAGTTAGAAGGAGGATATGAGAAATAAACTAAACCTTTAAAAGACACCTTTCTTTTCACTCCCCACCCCTCCCTCCCTTCCACCAACAGTGCAAGGGGGGCAGGGTGTGGGGGTTCAGGTCAGTCCATTTCTAAGATCTTCTTCCCCTGCTTAGGGAGAGGAGTTTTTTCCTCTGCTTTTGCTGTGNCTCACTGGGCTGCACCTGCTACAGCTTCTCCTGGCATCTACGGCTCCTGCGGCTTCTTCTGGCATCCATGGCTGCTGCGGCTTCCGACATCTCCCCGCTCCAATGTTGGCACCTCACCCACGGACTGCGGGTGGCTCTGCATCCCTCATGGACCCCATGGACTGCAGGGGGGACACCTTGCCTCACCAGGGGCTCACCACGGCCTGCAGAGGAATCTCAGCTCTAGAGCCCGGGGCACCTCCTCTCCCTCCTTCTCCACTGACCTTGGTGTCTCCATGTTGTTTTCCCTCACATGTTCTCACATCCTCCTCCTTCTCTAACTAAAGGCAGCTGCGTGCACATTTTGTTTTGATTTTTCCTTAAATATGTCATCACAGAGGCGTAACCAACCTTTCTAATTGGCCCAGACATGGCCAGTGACATGTCCATCAACTTCAGAGCCATCTGAGATTGGCTCTGCTGGAAGTGGTGAAGAATTCCAGAAACTTCTCACAGGAGCCATCTTTAAGGCCCCCTCTCCTCTACTAAAACCACAACATTGAGTTTGGAGATCTGCTGAGATCAAAGAAACAGCTGTGACAATGCTGTAGGTTTGAGTAATGTGCTTTATTTAAAACATAGTGTTGGAAATGGAGAGTCGGTCCCCTGTCGATTGGCCTGTGTTTGTGGGCCTTGATTTGGGAGCTGCCAAATGGAGCAGGACTCGTAACTCCCTATAGCTCATACACCTCCGTCTGTAAGAGCACACCACATCCTGTTATAAACTGGGGAGAGCAGAGTCCAGGGCAGTTCAAACTGGAGAAGGTGATTTCTGTCTGCCAGGAGTGTTGATTTGTTGTTGTTTTTGGCAAAGAAACTGAAAAAGGTCACAGTATTTAGTTTTCATTTACTTCACGATACCTTAATAGCTAAAAAGAGAGTTAGTGTAGAATTATCATTGCGATTTACATCTTCACTGTACTGAAACTTCTGGAAAAGCAGCGGAGATTTGCACCATGTGTGGTAGCTTTCCTGTGAGCAGAGTGATGCCTGCAGGCATCGTGCTTACTCCTGGCAAGCATGGCAAAATGGATAACCAGATCAGGTTGCAGTTTCTTTAAAAATACTGCCACAGTTACATAAAGGATTAGGCTGTGCTTGGTGAAAAGTGGTGTAAATACTTCAGTGAGAAACCAGCATAAATGAGGTTGAAACAGAAACAGTGATAAAGTCAGGGTGCAATGGAATTAGGAAATAGATTCTAATTAAAACCTTTTACCTGCTTATGCTTTTTTTGAGGACGGGTAGGTGTGTGAATTAGCACAGAGGCATGAAATGATGAATATCCTCACAAACATCTACCCTTGCAGTGTGCTAACCCAGCATGGAGATTGGTGGATTTTCAGCTGTCATTCAGTACACTTTTCATCTCTCTGTAAAAGATAGAGGGGGATAATATCATTGTGGTATTTAAACTTGAAAAAGTGTTTATTAGTAGGGGATGCTATTTCCTTATTAGTAATTAGGGAAACAAGCAACAACTGAATGGCAGAAAAAGACAAAACTTGAAATTCATTTATTTACTAGAAATTGAAGATTGAAATTCTTTTATCTCTACTTTTAGGGTACCTATACAGTTGAGTCTGTGCTCTGTGTCTTCTCTTAGTCGTTAAAATGGGTGTTTGTTACCAAACTGATTGTCTCTATTTCATTTTCTGATTATGGGTTGTGTACTCCTGCGTTTTTCTCTGCTCTTTGGATGGTTTTGGTTTTGCTGTTCCCATTCTGTCTGCATTACATGCTATATTCAGTGTAGAATTCTCTAATCTAATTTTAGTTGACTCTTTAAAAATAGAATGCTTGTTAAGAGCTAGAAATCAAGTCAGACTGAGAGGTTTGTCTTCTTGCAGTTGGTTGGAGGGAACTTTTAGATTCTTGTTTTAAGAATGTAGAAGTGGAACATCCCCTATTGTCAAAGACAGCAGTTTCAAAGTGATAATTTATAGAAGTGATTGCTTGAAATAGTAATATAGAAAACTATCACTCCTGTGTCAACTGGAAAGCTTCTTGATTTCAGCCCAAACTCAGTCATGGCTTACACAAATTTGGTTTATGCCAGCTTTGTTCTTTGTGTTGCTCAGATGTATTTATGGAGATCAGTCACATTCCCTCTCAGGTTTTGTTTTGCTGAGGTAACTAAATCAAACTCTTCAAAAAGTCACTTCTCATAAGATAGGCTTTTCAGTCCTTTAATCACTTTTCCTAGTTTGGATTCATCATCCGTGTCTAAGGATGACCTGAACTGTGTGCAGCTTATTATCTGTTAGTGTTAATAATTTACATCTGTGTTAAAAGTGCACATTTAGGACCACCATGTTACACAGGCTTATACTGCACCTCTGACAGACAAAACAAAATCAGCTTATATTTTATTTAATCTAATGAATTTCAAATATCTAGCAGATAGTTAGTTATATTCTCAAATTCTGAGCTTTTTTTGCTTTGTGCTGCTAAATGTCATCCTATAATTAGTGCTGCAGTCTTTGCTGTGCTGCTTTGATCTTCCTGTGTCAGCGTATTTCCTTACTGCAGCCGTATTTTTCATGCTGAGGTCATTAATTATTTTAAAGATCAATTAACCTAATCTCTTTAAGAAATGCCACTGGTGTCCTTTGAGAGCTGCTTGGATGGGTGTAGGAGTTTGCCGGGGCTGTGCGGTGCAGGGAGTTGTTGGGGCTGTCCCCGTGGCCGCTGCTGGGCGGTGTCTGCGCTGCCCTCGCTGCCCCCCGGCGCTCCCGAGCTGCCCCGTGCTCGCCGCAGCGCAGTTGGTGGCAGCACAGAACCCTCAGCCTGGTTGGACAAGGCAGGCTGGGGAGCTGAGAAAGCAAAGGATGGTTTCGTCTGCACTGCTGGTATTATCCAGGCTGTTGAAGGCCATTCTTTGATAAATTTGGGTGTCACTGCAATCACAACAGTAAGTTCTTTAGGCTTTAATCATCTCAGACATGCCCTGGAGTGTATACATAAAAATAAATATAGATTGGAATATCAGTTTTGCCACCAAATAACAACTTGTTCATGCTGTGCTACAAACAGCAACTGTTTGTCCTCCTTTAGAGACCTAGAAGTGAAAGATTTGATATTATTTACTGTGAGGAGTAGATAGTTTCTCTTCTGTTAGGTGCTCAGATTTTCAGTAGGTTTTCCTGTTAGTAGATTTCTTTTTAATTTGCTTTTCTGACAAATGATGCCTTGGTGTTTCAGCTTCCCAATCTGTTGTTCTATGGCCCACCCGGAACTGGAAAGACTTCCACTATTTTAGCAGCTGCTAGAGAACTGTTTGGGTAAGCTGGAATCAAGTTGCTTCGGTGTAATCAACTGTCACATGTCCCCTAATCATGTGATGAAGTGCCTCTGGTCATTGCCTGCTCTTAGGTAGTTTCCAACACTTCTTCAGGAATATCTTCATATTCTAATTCTAATGCTGACTTTAATACCTCCCTCCCATCCCATTTGTCATTTTTAATCTTTGACTCACTGTTTTTTTGGAGAGAACTACTTCTACTTTAGTAGTAGGAAGACAACTCCACATTGTGAGTCCATTTTAATTCCCAGGATTTTGGTTTGTTTTTTGTTTTTTTGTTTTTTTAATGGAGTAGAGTACTGCAGGTAAATACTGCCTGCCTTATATTTAGTGGATATTTCATTCTGGTAGTACTGCTAGTAGCTGTACTGTGGCACTTCACTTGTTATTTCACGTTGCTCACGGGATGTCAGTAAAAAGGCATATAATATAGTGCTCTGAACTTATAAAGCCAACTTCCTACTTCTTTTTTCCTGGTTAACTGATGTAATTTTATACTTCATTGTTCTCTGTAGCCCGGGAGGGGATTCTAAAAATAGCCAATGGAAATTCATGCTTAACATTTTTATGATCTCAGCTTAACTGTCTTTTAACAATGTTATTTAGTAATGCTGATAAAAATAATCCCTGCCATTCAAAACAGCCAGAAGGGTTGTTGTTACATTTTATAACATATCATTACAAGGGTTAGCAGCTAACGCGTTGCAATAAAAATTTTGCAGGCCTGATTTATTCCGGCAAAGAGTCCTTGAGTTGAATGCTTCTGATGAGCGTGGGATACAAGTGATTCGGGAAAAAGTGAAGGCTTTTGCTCAGCTAACGGCATCTGGAAGCCGTTCAGAGTAAGTGCTGGATCAAACCCCTCCTGCTTAGGACAAAGCATGTGGTTGTTTTTGTTTCTAATATAAATGATGGGTCAGCACAGCCCAGAAGTTGGCAACACACAGTGCTTTGGCTGAGCTTTTACTTCATGGAATTTCACATTGGAGGTTTGAATACCCAGGAGGATTTTAACTAGTGCTGTTATTAGCATTGGAGGCAGACAAGGAAAACTCCACAAGATCAAGACTTTTGGGTTTGGTCACATATTTTTGTTGCCTTTGCAGGTGTTGTCTGACTACCATAGAAAGATTTCTTTGGGTAAATTGTGCTGAAAGTTACTTCCCCAGTCCTTCTAATCTGCAGGAACTCCTACAACATGGGTGTTGGTTTCTAAAAGGATTCTGGTGTTAGGTGATGAGAAGCCCAGTGCAGATCAAGCCATATGTATGGACTGGGGAGAGTAAGCAGGAAGAAACTGCACGCCAGGACTGCCTGGCAAGAAATGGTCTTGTGTGCTAAATCAGTCTGTTGCAATGTTCTTGGGAGTTTAGGGAATCAGGAAGCCTGTAGAAAGAAGAGCTGCATGAGGTGTTAAAAGAAGCAGCTTACAGTAAGAGTATTTATTTTAGAGGACTTTTGCAGGATTCAGTTGTTGGTTTTTCTATGGGAACTCAGTCCCCCCCTTAGTCTTTAATCTAAAAATAATTTAAAAAAGATTGAACCTCTGAATCTGTCCTATTTATCAGGGATACATGCTTAAGTAAAATACTACTTGCTATGTGCAATGATTTTTCTGTTTATGTTTTTTGTTGGGTTTTTTTCCCTTGGTCTATACATGGCATGTCTGCTGAATAACAGATTTCTAATTTTTCAGTGGTAAAATGTGTCCTCCTTTTAAAATTGTGATCCTGGATGAAGCAGACTCTATGACTTCAGCAGCCCAGGCAGCCTTAAGACGCACAATGGAAAAAGAATCCAAAACAACACGTTTCTGTCTTATTTGTAACTACATCAGCAGGTACACTTGGGATTTGTTGCTTGTTTGAATTTGCTGTCTCATCTGTAGTTTTTTTTTATTTTCCCCTGATTAAAAGTTGATGTCTAATTTTCATAGTTGTCAGTTAAGAGAGATGCAGCTATGTGTGAAACAATACTTAGATTTCACTTTTAATTTTTACAATGTTGCAGTTTTAGGGTTATTTAAACCTTAAGGTATTTTAGATCTCTTCTGCCTTTATGGCTTTGTCTGTGAGAATTTGGCCCACACATTCATTTACCACTCTCCTTCCTTTCTTTCAGAATAATTGAACCTTTAACATCTCGATGCTCCAAATTCCGCTTCAAGCCTTTATCGGACAGTATCCAACAGCAGAGGCTGCTGGATGTTTCTGAGAAGGAACATGTGAAAATCAGTAATGAGGTAACGTCGTGGTTGCCATGTAGTTTTACTGCTTAATCCAGTGCATAATTGCATGGCAGCGAGAGGCCAGGTCAGCATACTTTTCCAGGCTGCTCAATTGCATGAAATAAAATTCATAAACTCATTTATTCTCCTTCCATAGATGAGATGAATTTTAAGTCATCCTAAAACCAGAGACATGTCCACCAGAGAAAACTGGAGTCAAGCTGTATGGCTTTTTGTTCTCTGCTGAGTGTACTGGCATTAAACCATGCTGCTTTCTGAAACTGCCAGCACACATTTGTGTTAGTAGAGAGGTTGCATTGTAACTTGTGTATCGTGCTTGGCTCTGACAATCTGCTTTAGGCACTACTTGATGTTTTGAAATTACTGCTGAAAAAGTGTACTGGATTTTAATTAACAGTGAACATTTAACTTAGCGTTTTCTGACATTATTTTTCAGGCAGTATTGTACCTTGTGAAAGTGTCAGAAGGGGACTTAAGAAAAACAATTACTTTTCTTCAAAGTGCCACTCGCCTAATGGGTGGGAAGGAGATCACAGAGAAGATAATCACTGAAATTGCTGGGGTAAGCTGTGCCTTACAGTTTCTCCTGTAATTACTCTGAAAAGCATTTTTGCTACCTCTATCTACCATTGCTCAAAGTTTGGTTAAAAAATTGTTTTATACTCACTAGTATTGCAGTGTGGTAATGATGCACCATCCACCAGAATTTTAAAGAGTGCCTGGTTCTGTACGCTTACCACATAGCAGGTTTCTAGCAACTTCTGTAAATCATGGAAAGCTGTAAAATAGTCTTACAATTCAAACTGAAGTTGAAATAGTCTGCCCATAAATGCAAAATGTGTTTCCTTTTGTGGGAGAGTAGATTAGAACATCTTTTTGGTGCTTTTCTATATGTGTGTGTGTGTGTATAAGTATAGATCATTGCAGTACTGGTTTGGAAGCACCCCAGGGAAATGATTTATTTTCAGCTTAGTGTTCGCAGTGATGGTGACAAGGATCTGTGTGGATCCTGCTTTTTAATGAAACAGCAGTGGTTTGTTCTAGAATGACATGGGTAATCCTGAGAGGCACAGGAGAAACCCGAGAGAAAATGCATTTAATAAAACTTTTGTGAAGGTGTTCCTGTAGCAGCATAACATCTCTCAAGAAGGAAATGTGAGATTAGGAATTGGGGAGCTGAAAAATAAATGGGCTTCAATGATGGACACACTTCCCATGAAGGTGCTGCCATCACAGCTAGTTGTAAGGGTGGGGAGGTTCTCACTTTGATGAAACCAGAAGCGATTGCTACTGTGCAGAGTTTTACAGAACAATTTCAAACCATTTTCACAGTGAAATCATTCAGTTTTGTGTATGTCTAAACCAGCTGGTGTCTGAATAGATACCAGACATGTGAAACCTGGCAGAAATTGACTGTAATGATAGGAAAGAGAAGCGTGAAATTCCATTATTGAATGAATAATGCTTGTTTAAAACAAAGAAACCCAACTTTACATCTTCATAAAAACTTGAAGTTCTTGGTCATACACAACTTCTGTGACCCTGGAGTGATCGTAGTACAAAAGATTAATGAAGAAGCTTTGAAACCAAACTGTCCAGGCACTCAACTGACAGGAATGACAACGAGTGAAGGGGAAAATGGGCAGCTCTTCCCTGCACAGAGTGACATAATGGCATCTGTCAACTTTCTTCCTTCTGATTTATTGTCTGATCTGGTTGCATTGGTCTTTTTTTGGATGTTGCTGGTGTGACATTGGAAATAGACTGATTTGCTGTGTTGTTTAGGTGTAGAATGGTGCAGAAAGCACTGGCTGATCTAACTGTTGAAGTATCTCCTCCTGTTATTCAGTGCCCTGAATAAGCAGTTGTGTGTTGGATTTAGGAAGGTGACTTTGACAGTCTATTGTCATGATACGGTTTCTGTTTTAATATCACCAGTATAGGACAAATATCACAGCCTAGTTCTCACTTTTAAAATGTATTTAGTCTGACTCATATACTTGCTTGAAGTGGTCGGGTGTGTAGAGAAATGAAATACTGAAATGGCTTCCACCATGACCAGTTTGTATCTGTTACTGTAAGTGTCAACACCGATTTTAAGTTTACAAAGTTGGAATTAAGAAATGTCACTTCTTGTTACAGGTCATCCCTAAGGAAACAATTGATGAACTGCTGTTGGGCTGCCAGAGTGGTTCCTTTGAGAAACTGGAAACACTGGCAAAGGTAGAGTTCTCTTAGTGCTTAGCCTGGGTATTTCTCTCCGTCACAGCCCTGTGACTCCTTTGTTACCAGGCTACAGCTGAAGAACGTTGGGCTTCAGTGAGGTTGGATGCACATTGGGGAACTGTCTTTTACCAGTTAGGACTCCAGTCTCTCCCTTCTGAGGAAGAGCTGTCAAAGTTGCAAATAAATTTCCCTACCAGTGTGACCCTGGGTTAAACTGATGGTGTGTAGAGCTCTTCGGCTGAACAGAAAAATAAAGTTTCACCAACTCTGTTTTCATAAACTGCTCTCTCCCTGAACGGCTTCACTGACCACTGTTCTCAATACTAGATGTTTTTGTAACTGGGCACTACTGATTTTTTTAAGAAGCTATCTTTCGTTGCCATGGGTTTTATTTTATTAAAAAAGCTTTGGCCTTACAGATCTCTCAATGCCTGAGACTAGCAATGACCAGATGAAGACAGTAAATCATAAGTAGGTGGCCCTTTAAAATGTGAAGGCTGTGAAACTGCCACATGATGCTGTGGATGCCAAGCCTTCCTAATTTTAGAATAGGATTGGACAGGTTCAGTGGAAGTTGTTAAATGTTTTAAATGTCTCATAACCTTTCCAAGATGTAAATTGTCAGAAGGTGGAAGAATGCCTGGACAGAACTACGGCTCTGTGCCTGCCTTGCTCGTGCAGCCTTTCTAAGATGCTTTTTCTGGGTCACTGTCAGGCAGGACAGAATTTTTTAAGATTGTTTTTTCAGTTTGTGGTGTTTCTGCTTCCGAATTACTTCAATTTTCCTCTCTTCCTGTGCAGAATCTCATCAATGAGGGGTTTGCTGTTGCTCAGCTTGTAAACCAGCTGCACGACACAGTTGTGGAGAGCGAGGATTACAGCGATAAGCAGAAATCTGCGATAGTGGAGAAACTTGCAGTAAGTCTAGCTTATGTTAAAAAAACCAAAACTAAGTTAATCTGTAGAGATTAAAGTTATTTGCACAGTCTCTTCCAAGAAGTACATGTTGATTTTTTTTGTTCTGAGTATTTCTTGTTAGAACATAAACTTTTGTCCTGAGAAATTTCATGAGAAGGAATTGATACGTAGTTAAGTGAATTATCATCCATATTATGTTGTTCTAGTGGATTTGATCAAGAGGTTTGTGGGTTTGGTTGTTTTGGGTTTTTTTAATATAACGTGGGAGGGAAAATTAAGATGAGAGTAAGTCAGCACATTAAAAAAACCTAGGAGCTGCAAAATGCAAGTTTTTGTTCTGGTGCATAAAATACGCCTCTCCAAAAACCAAAAGGTTCAGTAGCTTGCTGCATTGTGGTGAAGAAGGAAAGGCAGCTGTGGTGGAGGTTTCGCTCAAGTCACTGCAGCCAGGCAGGGGGTGTGGGTGCCCTGCAGGGGCTTGCAGGGCCAGTGCCACATCCCTTTGTGCAGGGAACTGTCATGTGGTGGCCTCCTGTAGGAGATGAGACGGAGGCTGGAGAGCTCATTTTTCCCAGCCCCGTTGGAGGGTGTGTGATGGGACTGCTGGAGAAATCTGTGCTGATTGAGAAAGAAAACAGCTGGCAAATTCCTTATTCTCCCCTGTACCCCAAGACACAGCTGCCTTGATCATTGCCATTTTCAGAGTTTTCCCTTCTCTGTTCCCTCTGCAGGAAGTGGACAAATGCCTGGCAGACGGTGCTGATGAATTCTTGCAGCTGATGAGTCTCTGTGCCCTGGTGATGCAGCAGCTCACACAGAACACCTGACTCTTCCAGCAGCCTTGTTCCGCGGGTGGCTGGGGCTGTCCCAGCAGGGACCAGTGTACTTTTGTGCTGCTTTTTGCAATAAAAGGACTGCACTGCAGTTGGAAAAGCTCAGGCCGGAATATTTAATTTTTTTATACTGGTTAAAGAGCAGAGGGGTCAGTGATGCTCCTGCTGTGCAGTTCATTGCTGTGCAATTACACATGGATTCTTGTGGGTCAAAAGTGAGCGCATACATCCTAAAGCCTTCATCAGCTGCAGGCAGAGACAGAAGGGACGTTATTCCTTTTAGCCTGTATTGGCTTCGAATAGACTGCAATGATCACATCCCTATTGAACACAGCTTCAGCTGAACCCAGCTCCTGAGGGGGCACAGCCCATGCCTCCACCATCTTCTATCTGCTCCTTTAGGGTTAGACATGTCAAAAATCACTTTATTAGTAAACATATTGCAACTTTTATTCCAAACTAGCAAAGAAAAAAAAATGCAGTGGAGGGCTTCTCATGTGCTGGAGATGTCAGAGTGCCTGTCCTCTCACTCCATTCTTGCTGACAAACCCTTTTAAAGCTGTGACCTGGAGGAATACAGCTTTCAGCGCCGGCCGAGCATCTCTGGCACAAACCCTTTCAGAGATGCTGTTTTGACAGCCTGTAACCTGTCCCACGTTCCTCAATGGTTTGGGAGAAAGAAGTGCCCTCCTGCCCTTGGTCGTGTAAGCACAAATGGTGCAGTGCAGAGCTTTCTCATCAAGCAGCACCAGTTATTAGGTGAGCCATTTTCCACTCTTGATGGAAGGGTGTTTCAGTGTTAAGGTAACAGGTCCAGCACCCCCAGGACACACTGGCACTTGCAACTGACCCTGCGCTAGTCCAGAACCACCCCCAGTTTATGACAGGGTAGAGGAGCTCTGGGCACAAGCACAAAGCTGCAACAGCTGCCACCTTCAGCTCCCACCCTAAGACACAGCAGGTTGCTGTCACCCTTCCCTGAGCCCAAAAAGTAACTATTTACAATTTAAGTGAATATAGAAGTATTTTATTGAACATTCAAACTTCATTAAGACATGTGCAATATGGCAAATTTTACTGGGTTTAACCCTAACTAAGACAATAGTATGATTGCTTGCTTGCTGGGGCTTAGCAACAGGGTCCAGATCACACTTACCACTAATTAAATACTTTATTGAATAAATACATATGAAACAAAAATGCATTTTAATGCTCTTATAAAAGTTTAGAGATTTTGAAAGGCCTTTCCAATTTAATCTGAGGTGTAAGTACATACAATAAAGGAAGGTAGGCTAGTTTAACATAATTGGCTGACTTTATACAGCACTTATATCTTTTAGTCCATAAGTAAATTATTAAATGATAAAGAACATCTAATACAACCACTTCTATGGAACTAGGAAATAAATTTCTAATAAAGAAAAAATTTACAGACCCCATGACTTTCCACCCAACCCCAACAGTCTAACCCTAAAGTGGACAAAGCCAATGGCTTTCCCCACAAGAGCTCACGACAGGAAGTCGCTTCTCTTATCAAAATTCTGTATTTCTGATCCGTAATGAGCATTGAGACAAGATTCAATATATCCCCAGAGAAAGAAGCACAATGCGCGTTGTGAATCGCCTATTCAGCAACAGCGAGCACTGGATTCACAACCACCTCATTCCGGGGACTAAATGAGATCAGCCACATTCATCGGCATCTCCTCCACTGTAGTATTGTAGAAAGTCTCAATGTCTCGCAGGATCCTCTTGTCCTCTTCAGTGACAAAATTGATAGCCACGCCTTTTCTGCCAAAACGGCCACCCCGGCCAATTCTGCACAAAAAGAAAACACATTTACACCCAAGTTAACCTCTCCCATCTGCTTTATATGTTTGCAAGATCCATTCATTAACTGCTGCTCTTATCTGCCACTGGCCAGTCTATGCTGCCTTAACAGGACCAGCTGCCACCCAAGTCACATCTGGTCAGGCAAAACCAGCAGCTGGTGCCAGCAGCACAGCAGGTCCATCCCGTGGCAGGCAGCAGGGCACACACGGTTACTCTTTGGCTGCAAAGTAAGATCTTTATTTAATGCTTGGTGCTGCATTCTGAAGTCCTGCGTCAGCCTCCCTCCCCTCTGTGTTCAGCTACGCACCCACCCCTCATGCATCCACCACACTCCCGAGCACAGAGCACACAGAGGACAGGCTGTTGTTTAAAAATCAGACTAAGTAAATGCCATTACATCCAGTAACATGGAACAGCACACTCAATTTCAGAATCTTAGTTCAACCTAACGGTTTCCAGTGGGAAAACTTAGGGTTTGTTGGTTTTCTTTAGAGCAAAATCCAAATTCAGCATTTTTGTGTAAGCCCACGTAAGTGTGTGCCGTTTAGTTACACCCCACTATGAGCTCCACCTTCCTACACACTGCACAACAGAGCACCTTGCCAGCAAGAGCTAAATACACACAAAGGGCTCACAAAACTTAGGGGATAATCATGACAAAATAAATAAATAAATACCAACTCGCTCTTTATTCAAACTGTGCCGCTTACGAATCCACGTCCTAAATTACGTCGTCGTTTCTGAGCACCATCTTGTGTCATCAACTGCTGCTATCGACTCCTGTATTTTTTTACATCAAGTAACAAAGCACAGTTTACTTAATTTAGGGACAATCACTAGAAGCAGTTAACTAAACCTAGGGGAATAAATTGCTACCAGAAGACACACACCACAGAAGAATCCCACTAAAGAGCCACCAAAAGCGAACATGGCACGCACAACATGGACGCAGCTGAACCTCCGTGAGTGAAGGCAGCCCTACACAACTTGTTTGCCAGTAGTAAAGGTCTGTCTTGTCACTGAGCAGCACAACTCCAGATCAGCCAGAACCCCAGACCAAGCTGACCCTGCTGTCAGGAAGCTGCACCAGTAGCACTGTCACACTTGCACGTCACAGCCTACGTGACAAAAAGCAGTTTAGTTCCTGGCCTTTTCCCCACACCTCTAAGGTTCATCAGCCATCACTGAACCTGTAACACATCTAAGTTTTCCCACTGCTTTAATCGTTCAAAAGTTCTGCTCCCTCATTTCAGAAGCACAGCTGTGCAAGGCAGGGCTTTTTTAAAGCCAATCCACAAGTGGTTTTATTCCCTGCTAGCTCTGAGCAGCTGCTGCATGTGTGGATGCGAGCACCTCTGGACTGGTGAGCAGGGTCTGTGCCAAGGCCCACATCCAGCACAGCACAGGGACTGCCTGGGGGGCAGAGCCAACTGACCTGTGAATGTAATTCTCACGATTGGTCGGCAGGTCGTAATTGATAACCAGGGACACTTGCTGCACATCAATGCCACGAGCCTGCAAAGCAACACCAAGTCTTTAATACAAGTCAGGGGCTTTTTCCAAATTTATCTACCTTGGGCTTTTGTCAACCACATCATTAGTTATGAACTACAACTGTGTAGTCCACAGTGGAGCATGGTCTTTGCTGTGCCAAAAAGCTCCCAACAGTTCAGGTTACAAAAACCATCACTGAGTCATGAAGCTTTTGGGACAAGGCTGGAACAGGAACATGTTCAGTGTAAGACAATGCTCACCAGCAAGTCAGTAGTGATCAGGACACGGCTGGACCCTGATCTGAACTCTCTCATGATAACATCCCGTTCCTTCTGGTCCATGTCACCATGCTGGAAAGTTAGAAAAAAAAGTTGCAATTAGTACAGTTCCAGTGCTCCTAACCAGAATATTGTTTAAAGAATAAAGGTATGTATGTATGAAACCCAGCGTCCCTACCTGCTGTGGGAACGAAGCAGGTAGGGATAGAAAGGAAGCACTTTACTTTAAGCAGGGGGAACGATAATACAGCACTGCACAGCTATATTATAACTTTCCTGCTTCTCACTGGTATCCTCTCACCACCATTTCTTTTCCAGTAAATACAGGGCATTTCAGAAGTGAATGAAGTAGCCATTCTTACCAGAGCTGAGACTGTGAAGTCCCTGGCATGCATTTTCTCAGTAAGCCAGTCTACTTTTCTCCTTGTATTCAGGAAAATGACAGCCTGTGTAATGGTCAGTGTCTCATACAGATCACAGAGAGTATCCAGCTTCCACTCCTGAGCAAAAGAGAGATCACCAGGAAATGTGTCATGACACAGACAGCTCAGCAGGTAACAAGAACTTTAAACAAGGAATAAAACTCTAATACAAACAATTAATTAAACATATTCTTGCACACAATTAATAAAGGTATAACCTGAAAACTTGACTGAAAAGTCAAGTTTTTGCATCAATTGTTGCACTAAATCTTCAGACACAGGACACTGGACATTAAGAAAGAGGTCCACCCTAGTCCTTTTGGATCTAGTGCGTGGTTTTTCTTCTTCTTGCGTTTACTCTACTAGCATTATTGCAGAAACCAAAGCTCAGCCTTGGTTTCTGCAATTTTAGCACAGTGCTTTTAACAAGAAGGTAAGAGAATCTAACTCCTCCTGCCAGAGCAAGTATAACCAATACCAACCTCTCTCTCAACATTAATGTAGAACTGCTTGATACCCTCCAGAGTCAGTTCTTCCTTCTTCACCAAAATACGGATGGGATCTCTCATGAACTTTTTGGTCACTTCCAACACATCCATTGGCATTGTGGCTGACAGCAACACAACCTAAAATATATTACCCTGTTAGCACATACCCCGTTACACCAATTCTGATTTGCACAATTCAGTTCTCAGCCACACTACAACTGAATCTGCATCCACCATTTTAACCATGTAAAAGCTTTTTTACCTGGATGTTTGTGCTTA
The DNA here is from genome assembly GCA_013400735.1 of Pomatostomus ruficeps. Lineage (NCBI taxonomy): Eukaryota > Metazoa > Chordata > Aves > Passeriformes > Timaliidae > Pomatostomus > Pomatostomus ruficeps. The sequence goes on along the minus strand of VYZT01060335.1, from coordinate 22,063 downwards.
GTTTTTGAAAGATCTCATAAATTTGATCCTTAAATCCACGGCTCAACATTTCATCAGCCTCATCCAGAACAAACATTTTGATCCATTTTGGCGCTGTTGGAAAAACAGCAGCATGTAATGAAGTTCTAGAAATACACAATCCTTTACTAACATCGCACTTCCTTAGTACTAAGCTTTCCAGCACAACTCTCTGGAGTGACAACAAAGACACTGAAGCTCTTAGTGGGTGCGAGGCTTTCATTGGAAATGTATTAGCAAGAGCACAGAGACATTCATACTTACAAAGATAGCGCCTGTTTAACATATCAAACACACGCCCTGGAGTTCCCACCACGATGTGCGGAGCCTCAGCCTGGAGTTTCTGCATCTCATTGCGCACATTTGTACCACCAATACAAGCGTGGCATGTTGCTCCCATGTAGTCTCCAAGGGCCAGGATTACCTTCTGAATCTAAAACAGAACTTTTCATTAGTAATTCATAGGACAATAAAACTTAAGCATCATTATCCTTAGCTTTGATGGACTTTGGAAGCCAAGACACTAAACAAGGACTACTGCAGCTCTTGGGACTGAGAGCTGCTAAAATGACTGTGCCCAACTTCACTTAATTGAAGTTGCTCACTAGATACCATATGGCAGAAAGAAGAGCACTGAAGTTACATTTTTGTCCTTATTGGTTGAACTCGCTGAGTGACTGCCATGAGACAATACTAAGCTGAAAGCAGGGCCACCAGAAGTGAGCTCAAGCTCTCGGCTGCTCAGGCCTGCATGGTAAGCAGTTGGACACTTCTGTGAATGCTCTCCAAGGCACACTACAAGCCAGGTTTCAAAACAAGTCTCACCTCAGCAACAGCTTTACAGTACAACAAAGGCGTTAACATTCTGATCAAAGGCTCTTATTCCATTGATTTTTTGACTGTTTTCTGTCTCATTTAGTATGTTTAGTTTTACCTTGAAGTATTATCATACACCACTGACATTTCTATATATATTCTAGTTGAAAATGACAGTAGGTTTTCTACTTTAGAGTTGGTTCAACATTGCACTTTAAGACCCTACATGACTGATATACTTATCCTACAAATTCAAGTACTCATGAAGTTTTGTTACCACACACCCACTCAGCATAACAGAACATCAAGCCTTGAAGGTGAGAGAGACATGCAATTATGTTGTCAGAAGAACATACAAAGATACAAAACCATTCAAGTAACCAAATGTGCACTGCAGTTTTCACGTTGCACAACTGCACTCAAGTTCAAATAGCTTCCGAACAAGTGAATTTGTTTCCACTCAGAACACTGTGCTTTAGTAATTTTTCTGTTTCAGATGCTCCCTCCACTTTACACACAGCACAAAAGCTGGCTCCTGCACCCCTGCCCCAGCACACCCTCCATGTGCATCAACTCAGCTCTTCAAGGAGGCAGAGAACTTGTGGGACAGAAGCCAGTTTGTAGCCCCCATTACTTCAAACAAAAGGGTTCTGAATGGATATTAATTACAGCCCCTTGACAAGTCTGGTAATATTGTCTCACAGTTGTGAAACCTGAAACCTATGCAACACACAGAATGTTTGGTTTTAAACTACACTATCAATACCTGTTGAGCCAGTTCTCTGGTAGGGGCCAATACTAGTGCCTGGGACTCCTTGAGATCAATCTCCAACTGCTGCAGGATGGAAATAGCAAATGTGGCTGTCTTGCCAGTACCTGACTGAGCTTGAGCAATCACATCATACCCTAAAAAAAGTAGGATACATATTTACTGCTCCCACACGGGTCATTCATGTTAGTTTTATTTAATTCCCCTTGAAGTAAGTGATCAGTACTAAAGAGTTCTCTCCATTTCAGGTCAGTCCCGAAAGATGGTGTACCATCATATCACTTGTTTAATGAAGATTAAAAACAGTTATTACTGCACACTAATAAAACAACATACACATTTTACACTGCTTTCCTAATAATTCGAGGTTGATATTAATGAATCAACTCCATACCTTTGATGCATGGAATAATAGCTCTCTGCTGAATAGCTGAAGGCTTCTCAAAACCATAAGCATAAATACCCCTTAGAAGGGATTCTTTTAAATTCATATCATCGAAATTGTCAACAATCTCATTCCAATTGCTCTGCAAGAACAAAAAAAAATTAGAGAATTATAAATGCAATACCCATGTCCACCAGTGAATAAATTCTCAGGTCAGTTGGTATGTGCTCACCTCGATGACACCATCGGGCTCCATTCCCTCTGGGCCGCCATGGTCTCTGCCATTAAAGAGAACACGCTGTTAGCACAGGAGCGAGCTGACACCCCGGCTGCCAAAGCGGCGGGACCCGAGACAGATCATTCCAGCAGGTGCTCTGAGCTTCTGCCCATGGCCGAACTCCCACCCCTGTTCCCCACACACGCCCGTCCGCAGCTCCCGGGGCCGGG
>VYZT01060335.1:0-19592 GCA_013400735.1 Pomatostomus ruficeps | reverse complement strand
CGCAGCGGATCCCCCCGCCCCGCCCCGCCGGGGAACTCTCGCGAGAGCTCCACCCCTGGGATTGCGCAAACCGGGCGCTGCGGGCGGACGGCGCCGGGCGAGCGCCCGGGGGGGCTCCCCTCCCCCCGCAGAAAATGCAATGGTCTCGCCCTCAGCGCGGCCCGAGAGCCCGGGGCCAGCCAACACAGAATGTCCAGGAAAAAAATCCACAGAAAGGCATTTAAACATTAAAACCGCCGTTCAGCTAATATACGAAATAATTTCGAAAAATTCATTTTCACGGCTGAATGGATTGCTAAGAAAGCCAGTAACGAAAACCGATTCCCGAGGACTAGAGCTAAACCGTTGCTGAACCGCGAGCAAGGGGAGCGCAGGGACCGAAACGTCTAGAACGGGAGGGGCCAGGGCGCAGGGCTGATTGACCACAGCGCCCTGCCTCCCCCAGGGCGCTCCGGCTCTCACCCCTTCCCCTCTTTCGACCTTTCCTCTCTCCCCGGCCACCCTCCGCACAACCCACGGAGCCCCCAAATGAGGAAAGGGCCCAGGCCCCCGCCATACCTGCTATAATCCGCGGAGCCCCCTGACATGTTCCGACCACCAGCTCTGTCCTCAACTGAAAAGGCAAGCCCTCCGCGGCGCCCGCCTTATATACCCGCCCTGCTGCCGGACTCGTTGCGCCCTGCTCTGCGCATGGATATGTGCCTCATGCCACAGCCGAAAAAGAGCCAATCCCCCCGGATTAAGCCCTCTGTGCCAAGAGAGCCCCGTCACGCGATTGTCTGAGTTAATACGAAGGTTGTGTATGAACCAATCGGGTCTACGAGGTTACGCGGAACGTGGAACTACTTTTTTTTGTGAGAGCGCGGAAGGATATTGCACCATTGAGTGCGTCACAGCGCCCCACTCCTTCCTCCCGCTGCCTCCCCCTCCCCCCGCGCGCACGGGGTTTCCCGGCCCGGCCCCTGCTGCAGCGCGGGCCGGGCGGCGGCAATGGCGGCGCCGGCTCGGCCGTGCTGAGGGGACGGCGAGCGGCCCTGCGACAGCGGCCGGGATGGCACAGCCGCCCCTTTTCGTGCCCGCGTTCTCCCTGCTGTGTTGGTTGTTTTTAAAGCCCTGGACTCGGGGGATGCCAGAAGAGAGAGAAAGGCGCTTCCTCGGGCGGGGGCCGGCGGCCGCGCATCCGCCCCATCCGCACACAGAAATGGCTCCCGCCTCTTCAGCCTCCCTGACAGGCGAAACACACCCCGAGCTCTCCCCCTGCGCTCCCGAGGCCGGGGCAGCGCTGGGAGCTCACGGAGAGGCCCTGAGGCGAGGGGGGAGATGGAGACGCCTCTGAGGGCGCCCCGGCCCCGCTCGGCCCAGGCTCACAGCCAGGGCAGGCCGGCGGGCCCGCGGCGGAATCCCGCAAACTTGTCCCGAGGCGCTAAGGGTGAATCATTCCTGTAGGGGCTGCGGGAATATTTGTAGGAGACAGGTTAGGTGGTCCCCGGGGTGCTGCCGAAAACATGGTGCTGTGATGTGCTGCAGGTCGCAGTACAGCGGTGCCCACGAAAAGACCTGTCAAGAGTGATTTAAAGGTTAGTGCAGTCCAAAATAAAGCACTAAGAGAACTGTTACTGTGCAAACCGTTTCCATGATCGTGCCCAAGGCTTTCATACTGTGGTAGAAAAAATATCGATCATTTTAATGCTCTTTGCAGGTTTCACAATAATCTATTCATAAGTATTTCTTATGGAGGCAAGTAATATAAATTGTAAGCAATAATTTTGTGCCAACTTTGTATGGTTTATGTGTATCACTTTGCAATCTGTTTCCATAGTGATTATATATGAACAAATGGAGGCAGTGCTTGAAAAACTCAACCCTTGTCTAGAATATTGTAAATTGTCTAGAACCATCTAGAATATCCATAAAGGGAACCTCTCAAAGACTCTATATACCCTAAGTCTTCCTATGGTAGCATCTGCTGGAGCAATATTATCTGTAGAAATAGTGCAATCTACCACTAACCCAGCAAAATTACATAAACGCAGCTCCGTTGTCAGCCCCTCCTAATGCTCTCAAGTTCTGTCCACCCATGCCGGGTAGAAAATATTGAGGATATTTCTTGTGTCTACAGTTCAGATAAGCACGCAACAATAGCCAGAGGCCTTTTAAATGAATGATGCCAGTTTGTGTGGACTATTAACCTCTGGTTGTAAAACAAACAGGATGGACTGCAGAAAGAATGCGAACACAGATTTGAGCTGGCATAGTTACATTTTCCACTAAAGTGATTTGAGTCTAAATGGAGAGATAATACTATTGAATATCTGTTAAGGATCTTGAATATTTATTAAGAATGCTGCTGAATTTGATTTGATGAATATTTTTATTCAAGTACTGCATTTAAGTCTTAGTAGATCTGCAAATCTGAGAGGAAAAGAATTCCAAACATGTGGGAATTCCAGAAGGTAAGCCATCATTCTTCACAGACCTGAAATGACATCTCAGAAACAAGTATCTACTTTATCTTTTCCAATAAAGAAATCAGTGTCATTTCAGATTATCCGTGTATTCAGATCACTCTGAGTGTTCAGATTTGACAATGGTTTTTCAGTACCAGGGCTTTCCTGGCTTTCTTTACGGAGAAATTGTTCTCATTGCTCTAGCTTGCTGCAAATGTTGTTTTGCTCCCTTGGCAAAACTTCACTCTATTAAAAAAACTCCAAAAATCCCTGGAAAAAAAATTTTAATTATTGTCTTCAATCAAGGGGGACAATTTTTGTAATTGATACTGTTATTTACTGGCTAAAATAATGGAGAATCTCTTGATTAGGTGGCACAATTTCTTGACATTAGGCAACTACAGAGCCAGACGCTGTCGCCTGCCCCCCGAGCTCCTGATCACTGGCCTGTGTTGAGGAGCTTGAAATTTCCCCATCTCTGAGGATTTTGCTAATTTCTGATTCACCTGATGCTTAAATGTAAAGAAGAGCCTGTGAGCCTTCTGGTATCTGCTGTCCCATGGTTGTGGCAGAGTTTGATCACATTCTTTGGTCATGTTATTTGCTCTGGTCGGTGGTTATTTTAATGCAGTGACACTCCTCGGCCCAGTGGCCCCTTGGCAGATGCTCTATTTGCCTCAAGTGTTGTATGACTGCAACAAAGACATTATGACTTAAACAAATCATCAGTTCCCACGTGAAAGGCATTTATTCATGTGCATGTTGCAAATTAAGGTATATGAGAAAAGGAACCCAGTGTTTCCTCCAGTGGAAAACATTGATTTCTTTCACCAAATGAAAATATGAAAATAATTTTGGTTCATAAACTTCAAGCTAATGGTTGGAAACACAGAATCAGTCTTTTCTTTTTGTGAAACAAGATAGCAAATATCCAGGCTTCTTGTACTAGCAATGACCCATCACTGTACTAGAGGAAAAAATCCTGTATTTTATACCCTTTAAAACCCATGTACAGTGTTTGAGAAATATCTCTGTGGTTACAGTAGGGCAAACAGCCTTTTCCTGTGATTTCATATACTTTGTGTATTTTTGGGCCAGTGTTAGCCATACCCTGCCTGGAATTATTTGTGTTCTGAACATGAAGCACCAAACTGAGAGGTACCAAAAGGTCAGATTTTGTCACTGACAAAAATCTTGTAATGATGCTGGGATTTCTTGTGGTCCCCTGGCTTTAAATCTGATTAAGCTTTATAGGGCAGCTTCAACTGAGAACTTGCTCCCTAAGGACCAGGGTCATGTTATCATCCAGCAGAAGAGATACCAAGAAGACACTAAATAATATGTCTGTGCTGCTAAAGATAGGATCCACAGCCACATATATGAACACCTAATATACTTCTGTAGATGTTTCCCAAAAAGACAATCCCAGTGAATCATGAGCTCTTTAGTGAGAGTGAACATAATTATACATTTATTAACAGGGGTAACAGATGGACTAGCTGGTTTAGCAGCTGGGTTTCCAGTGATTATTCATGCAGATTGAAGTAAGGAGTGACGTATCTAAAGAAAGCAGTAGGAGCTGACACCTCCTGAAACTGAGCTCCAGTTGAGCAATCCTTGCTCACCATTATTCTGGCAAAGGCAATGGTAGAGTTTGCATTAGGAAATCTCAGAAATGTCCTTTTAGAAATCTCATAGCATGATTTGAATTGGTCATGAAACTGCCAGGTGCTTCACAGAAAAACTGCAAGATCCCAGAGTTCTTTTCCTGCATTTGTCAGTCTGGTGCCCATGTTCAGACTGTGCATTATTTAATTGCCATGACTAGCAGGGCAAGGAAGGTAATGGTAAACAGACAGAGTTTGCTCACAGTAGATCATGTTGAGGATCAAGATGATTTGTTAGGGTGTTGTTAGCAAGAAGTAATGTTTTTCAGTTCATCAGTCCCAAAGGATCCTACCTAAACAAAAGCATGCTTCCTCAGACGTAGGAGTGGATAGGAAAGGTTCTGGAAAACCTCCAGGGGAGAAAGTCCAAATTCCTGGAGTCCCATGCCTGTTATTTAAATGCAGTCGGGATGTCATTAATGCTAACAAGCATTTTTGGTCATTCCATTGAAATTACAATCTAAAAAAGCTAAACAATAAGAATTTGTAAGATAAGGTGTTTTTAATGTATTTAGAATGCTGGCTTTGTATTCTGTAGTACCTCAGTGTAATCTAAAATGCACATTATGATGACTTTAGTACATTGGGCTGCTAGGCTTGCTTTGTCATCCCTTTTTAAAGTTACTTTACAACTTTGTTGTGTTTTGACAGATATTTCTAGTCTTTGTAACTGTAGTCAAACTTGTGTTGTGAAATCTCAGTGATGTCCCTGTTGAGTGAATTGAAAGTACATCCAGAATTTCCTCTCCGTGTCCAAGTTCTGTCTCACTGAATAGTTGTGCACTAGGCCAATAAGGAACATATTCAAAGATGCTTAAATCACTTAGGTGCCAAGCACTATGGAAAACCGGGAGGATTTAAACTGCTTTTGTTGATTTAATTGTCCCACATGCTCAGTCTATTCGAGATATTCAGGCTTGTGCAGAGGATGTGGGGTGGATGGGGCCTTTTGCTGGCCGCTGACTCACTCGTCTGAAATGTATGTGGGGTGGTTTGTGGCTTGTGCTTCCTAATTGCTTGGAGCACAAGTCTCCAAGGAGTGTCCCTGCTCCAGTTGTGCAGAACTTTGTTTCTTAGTTTACGTTCTCTCATTCCCAGTTAGATTTTTTTCTTGATTTGTTAAACTATTTAAGACTAATTTACTTGTTGCTTTTGTTTTTTTTAAAGAAACAGCAAAATTGTGTGAATTTAATCTTTCAGGTTATTCATCCATTAATTCATCTCCTCTTAGAGTTTGAAGTTTAAATTCCATCTTGTAGTGACCCTCCTACCTTCAGAGATTGGAAGTTATTTGTTGCTTATTTCTTATTCTGGAATAATGAAGTTCTTGCTGAATTTTTAAGAAAGACGGTGTTTCTTTTATACAATGGGACAGTTCTTGTAAATTGCTACTGAAAAGAAAGCAGCAGAAGTGCTCTCGGTCTTCTGAGGAACCTTGGTTTCTCAGCCCTCTCTCAGAGGGTCAAAAAACCAAAGAACTAAGAGAAGTTAATTACTACTTATTTTTATAGTGAGTGTAGTTTCATTCATAACTTTAAATTTGTGAAAATTTTCCCTTTTACTTTGATTAGCATTTGGTTGGTCTTATAATAAAAAACTAGGGTTAATTCCAGAAAGTCAGTATTTCATTTCTTAGTGGAAGTATGTAAATTACTGTTAATTCTTTAAAAGAGTGTAATGTAAGAAAATTGTCATATGGAATCATTTATGGTGGTCTTGTAATTTTAGTTACAATCCTGGTAATAAGAAGAATGTTGGCACAATAAAATCTTAACCCAAATACTTGAAACAGAACTACACTTTTTTTCCTATGATTTTTGTAGTCATCCAGTCCTCTGCATGCTATAAAACTCAATAATTACAGTTTTAGGTCTTGAATGTTCTTGATTGAGCAATTAGATTCTTTGTTTCCAAGGTTTGTAGTCAAGCCCAAGACATAAAATCAGCTTAGCTCTGTTCTCCTTTGTGTTAAGGACTCCTAGTGTGACCACAGACTGGAATTTTAGCACTAAAATTGAGCAGATGATATTTATTAGACTTGATATTGGCTTTTATTGGACTGAGAGCCCTTTTTGCACTTCAGTTTTCTTCTCTGTAATGTGGGGGTGATAGTATTTGCCTCAGAGGTTATGTGTGGGCAAATCCTTGAAAAATGTGGGGATCAGTAATGGAAAGAGGCCTAGAAATCTTTGATAGAAGTTGCAGGCTACTTTCAGGGTAGAGTTTGTTCTTTATGTTACAAAAGTAAATGAAGCTGAGATTAACCTGGTGGCAGATGATAACATCCTGACACAGTTATGGTTACATTTATTTTTTAAGCCATCAAAAAATACTGCATATCATATATTTCTGTGAGATAATCTGCAAAGAACACTTTTTCCAGTTCCGAGGGAAAGGTAAGTATAAGCCTGTGCATTATTTTGAAGAAAATATTTTTCCTTCTGCTATTAGTTAACCATCTCTGCACATTATTTATTCTCATGATTATACAAATTTGCAATCCACTGACATTGCTTGCATTTTTTAAAATTGCTGATTCCAGTTGATTAAGTTTTGAAACAGCCACTACATGCAGACTTATGCTCTGTATTTAATTTGCGTACCTTTCCTCATTGGTAAAAAAGTTGTGTTGTGTACTTAGTAGGAGGAAGTAATGCATGTGAACCAAGCCCAAGATGAAAATACCAGAAAGGCCAAGCAAGTCTTTGACTTTTACAGGGGTGAATTCATGGGACCAGGTTGTGGTAAAAAGCATATTAATCTCTAATGTGTGTTGTAGATACGTGTATCTTGACAGATGCCCTGTGTCCTGACTGGTGGCAGCAGCAATCCGTGAGACTCCATCCCTCCCCATCCCAGGGACACTTCTGGATGCCAGAACAAACCCTCTGTGCTTTGCAGAGTGTGTGTGCAGCGCTGTGCCTTATGAGGGCCTATCTCAGATTAGTGACAACAAAACGTCTGCTGTTATCAACTGCTACAGCACTGCACAGAGCGCTTTGCTTTGCGTGTGTTGCAGGTCTTTATTGTCAGAATATTTCAAATGTGTGTGTCCCTAACCAGTAAGACATCACAGAAATAGCTCCATTTTCCCCTAACAGAGGCTCTTTCTGTCCATACCCACCATCACATATTAACTGAATTGTCATTTCTTCTCTATCAGAGCATTTTAACATTCACAACAGTATTTTGCAGTTTATAGAGCTGGTTATGGCACGTAAAAATTAACAATCAAGCTAAATACTTTGTCATTAATAAAAGGACCTGTGTAATCAGAAGTATTGGCCTCAAAGTAAATCTTAATTTCTACAAACTGAAAGTTTTCTGCTGTCGCACTGTTTGGACACAAAGAAAACACACGCAGCTGACTAGGTTGAGGAGCAAGGAGAGAGCCAAGAGAGCTAAGAGAGAGCTAAAAGAGAGAGGGCAGAACCTTCTGACCTTTATTTATATGTTTTTAGAAATCACCGTGGATTGGAGGTAGAAATTACCACCTCTCAATCACACTGGTCAAAGGAAAAACCCATTACATGTCTCCGCCTAGGAGAATGGAATGAAAACAACAAGGACACTTAGCAAAAACATGGCTATGTTTACAACAGCATGCGTGAGAAAGTACTACAGCAAAGAGAAACATTGAAAAACTGCAAAACTCAGGACAACATTCTGCTGAGCTTTACTTTTCGTAAGAAAATTGAGACTGTTCATTTCTTAGGTAACTGTAGCTCAGATTCCCCAAGTTTTGTTTCTGTCACTGATACTGGCACAATGTGAAACTATAGATGAGTAGTTTCAGCTTTGTGCCCTTCTTTCATCTCTTTTTAAAATGGAAACGATCATCTCTCTTTGAAGAATCTCTTAGATTGTTAACTGACTAAAGCTGGGACTGATTGCTTTGTGGGCTGTGCTTCAGCCTGCAAAGCAGTCAGCTCCATGTGGGGAAAGGTTTAAAAAAAGTTTAAAAAATTAATCAAGATCAACATTGTGACTTGTTTAATCATTTTGTTTGTTTGTTATCTTAATCCTTTTGAGATTTTTTTGAGTGAAAATGTAACTATTCCAAGGCTTTTCTCTTTAACAGTGTTAGAGATGCACATTCTTCTTGTGGCTGAGTCTGAAATGTGTGCCTATGAAGCTGAAGAGCCAAGTGAGCTGCCAAATGTAACTGCTCTGGATTTTGGGGCTTCTGCTTAGTACTGGGAAGCCTCTGTAGGCCAGTCCTTAGCCCCAATTGTTCGTGCTTCAACCCATCTCAGAATGCTCTGCTATATGATTTTGTATGCTGACTGAATATTGCCAGATGAGACAAAAATGGACATGTGAGGTGCACCATGAGGTGGATGGATTAGTAAGGAATTCAGTCTTTTCCTCTCAGGTTGTGCCCTTGAACACCTGCCCCTCTTTTCCATGTTTTCCAGCACGCATGGACATGGACTGGTGCGAGCACAGACAGGATGCAGGCGATCCCTTTGCTTTAGCCAGGAGTAACTGTGGTGTTTCTCGTGCCAGTCGAGGACAAGCACTTTAACACATCGTGTCACAGCGTTTGGCAGTGGCCAGAAACCTTTGTTCTTTACACAGCAGGAGAGGGAAATGCGAGTTCATGCTGAATTGCAGGAATATATCAATTCATTTATTTTGTGCATGTGAAAAAAGTCATGAGATTATAAATTACTGGCAGTTTTTTGCAGTATATAAAGAGAATGTACGTGCCTCTTTTCAAAGTACAGTTATCTTGTGCTTTAGTTTAAGAGCTTCTGATAATAATTGTTTCTGAGTCTTAAGTAGATGGTATTTTTGCTGTGGCATTCAGCATTTATTTGTAGCCAATGCTTCTGATTAATTGAAGAGTAACAAAGTAACAAGTCAGGAAAATCCTAATTTCAAAGCAGGCAGATACTATAGTACTCAGTAACTACCCAATTATTGGTAGTGTTTTGTTCACTGCTTTTTTGTTCTCTAAAGCTTGTATTACCATTTCAAAATGTATTCTGATATATACTTTTCCATGGGTTACAAGACTACAAGATCTTGTATGCCATTATTGCTTTTATTTCAGCAGAATTTTAACAAACAAAGCACTGATTTAATATATGTGCTAATAACAAATACTCAGTCAAACAATGACAAATTCTTAGAGGCCTTTATTTGGATGTTATACTATGTATATGTTAAACTCAGAATTATCCTTTTTCACCTTTCTGTGGAAGAAAGCTGAGTTATCACAAAGATGATTTTACAGTTAATTACCCAAAAGGAGTTATCCGATTTCCTTTACTATTATTCATTTGCATTGCTAATATTCATCTCTTCTGGGAATACAACTTTGTACCCCCAGGAACACACTTTTTTTCTGAAATAATTGTGGAATTGTGTTTGCTAATCTAAATCACATCAGAATTGTCTTTGCTGATTTCCTGGGCTAACAGACTGTGTATCTTTATGCAGAAGGAAAGAGAATTAAGTGAGAACTGTAAAGGACTGCTGCCTCAGAACTGCTGTTGCCATAGAGCTGCTAACAAGGAAAAAATCTGCAGCATGGATTTCTTGTGCTGTTGAAGGTAAGATGAGGGCACAGCAAAGACTGTAGGAGGGGGAGGGGAGGCGAGGCAGAGGGAGGGAGAAGAGGAAGAAAGTCTGCGTCCTTTCTGTCTAAAAAAGGAAATTTGGTGTCAGTGTTCATGAGCAGAACTGCTGGTGCAGAAGAACAAAGCTATCTCAGTTGTTTAGGGTAGCAGGAGTGATGAGCAAGCAAGCACACTCCCATGCTTTCAGGAGGAAATGCTGCAAAGAAAGGAGGGAGAAGAAGAGTGACTTTTTCCTTTAGAAAATACTCACTGCTGCTTCAAGGTAGCTGCTTTTTGATACTACTTTGACATTAACATTATTACCCTGGGTAAAGACAGCTGTGAAAAAACTCAGTAGGGAGATAAATGAGAAGAAAAAGTGGTGGTAAAAAATTCAGCATAATGTTGAGCTGATGAATGCTGTTTGTATGTATTAAAATGTCTCAGTTGTTATATTCAACTGTGCAGTGCTGTGAAACCTTTCAAAATGCAAGTGAAATGATGTTTTTTGTAGTAAGATTGTTGCAATATGTTGATGTGTTACCAACCTTTTCTCAATGATCTTTTGTCTTCTGTTATCTAAGTAGATGTCTTGAGTGGAAATGTATAATAAATAAATAAAAATTGATATTAGATACCCAGGAATGCTGACTATAGAACCAACATCAGATGTGCTTTCTGTGAGATCTCTTTAAGGGGTGAGCTTTGTAGTAGTCTAAGACTTCAATATCATTGCAGAATTATTTGCAGCACAGTCATGCAAAAGCTGCTGCTGCTGTTTCTGCATCTGTCTATCACGTTACATATTTTTGCTATCCTTCACCTGCTCCTTCTCTCAGTCATTAGGATGTTTCTGAGGTGGCTGAACCCATGTGCCCTGCAGAGCAAACCCAGCCCACCTGCCATGTTTGCACAGTGGGGCCTTGAGGAGAATAAAGCGAACTGTGGGGGCAGCGGTAACGCTGTCTTAGCTATGTTGATACCGTTGTGTTGATACTGCTTAATCATCTGTTTGCTGTGTTATTGAGTGTGCTTGGATAGATCAGCCCTTTCTCACAATTCCTTGTTTTGCACTTTATCACCATTTATCGAATAGTGTTTGACTGTTCTCCTGGAGTCTATTTGCAGTTTGGGTCAGAGTGAATTTTTTTCTATAGCAGCCTGGTAGTATGACTGAGATTCAGTACTTCAGGCTGTAAATGTTAGGGATTCAGATTTTTATTTTTAGTATTACCATCTCTCACTGTGAAATTGTTATTCTTTGAGTGTATAGAGTTTAGCTCATACATTTCCCAGTCATGAATGGCACTGGGCAAGATGTATCAATTATGAATACATAAGTTTCCACTTCCAAGGTTTGTCATTTGGAATTGGATGTTCAAGTTGTATTTTTACTAGCCAGACTCATTTTGTGATTCAGACTAATTCTGTCAAACTCATAAGCTATGAAAAGTTCTTCTGCAGTCTTCAGAACCATTCTTTTGATTTACTTTGGCCCCCAGTGCACTCAGGGTTGATAACATCCTGTTAAGATTTGTGGGGGTGCTCTGAGCCTGAGCATGTGAAGATCAAGTCTTGATCCCTGACTGAGGCATCCCCTGGCAGTACAAGTGATTGTGGTTTAGTTCAGTGTCAGCAAGGGGTTTCGTCTCCTCCTGCTCTGAGCAGTTGTTAGTGCCTTGCTAAGTGAATAATTGTGTTAGGACTGACACCCGCAGAACATTAGGTGTTACATTTCAGAAGAGATCACGGAACTTCTGAGTCAAACCAGTTTGGGTTCTTCACAGACATGAGGTGTTTATTCAAACCAGTATAACTGTAATAAACACCTCTTTGTAGAGTAACTGCTAAAGAAGGAATGGATGGGCCCTATCCAGACAAAAATTTAGTTGCCTTATATAAATATTTAGTGGAAGGTTAGTGTTGCAGTCTAAGATCAATTTAATAGTTCTTCATTGGCAAAAAAAGGTGGCCAGAAGCACAATGTTGCTAAATGACAAGCTATTCTCATAAATTTCCAAATAGTATGAATATTCATTGCTTCCAGTTGATGGATTGATGGTGGCTAGTATGTATTTACAGTGAAAAAGAGCAGAGCTACTGTAGGGCTGATACAGAAATGCCTTGAGTGGAGTGCACTCACATTATAGCCTTCATATTGATGCTGTTCCCATGCCAAACTGTCAGCTGCAACCAACGGATCTATCAGCTTGAGTCAAAGTTTCAGAGGCATCTTGGTTGTCTTATGATAGAAAAGCAACTTAATGAAGCTGAACAAGGCAGAGGAGTTGTTTGTAAATCTACTAATCTGTCCACACGTTCACACTGAACTCTGAAGAAAGAGGTGACCTTGTAGTTTATGCTTGGTTTGCCTGCTTCTTCCAGCTGGTTTATATTGTGGGAGTGAGCAAGAGAATAAGGAAGTATGGCAAACATTGCCCAGAACACTCTAATCTCTGTATTTGGGCCAGGGAAAAAAGCTGTTAAGCCACTAGTGCTGCTGTGGTTAATGCCAGGACTTGCACCAATTCCCAAAACACTGTAAAATACAAAAGCTACTTTGATGGCTAAGGCTGCCCATAATTACCTTTTTGAGGTGTTGCATTACTCAATCTCCATCTCAACCACTCCAAGTAATATCAGCTTTCTACATGATAGACATTGGCTGAGTGCTCCAAGGCCTGATTTTTGAAATGCTGAATACCCATAATGCTGTTTAAGGTTAATGGAAGCACAGACTTCTCAGGAAAATTTAAAATCAGGCTTCTGCACTCAAACAGGAGATTTTAGTTTAGCAGTCACAAGACTGTTTAAATGATCAGTCTGAATTCTGGATCCCTTCTGGAACTGACTTTTTTCTTTCACAGAGCCTGAGCTATGTCCCATTATACCCCTTTGTTTTTGTTTTGTAAGCATTACTACTCTTTTAGTCAGTATACAGCTAGTAGGACAACTGGAACATAAAAGGAAGAGAATTCAGTTGTAGTAGATTTACTTCTTCATAATGTTTTAAGGCATTAGCATTTTTTTTCTATTGGATTAAATGACAAGAAATTAACTTCTGCACTCATGCTTAAGGGTTAGAATAGGAAATAAAACAATATTCCTTTACATGTGTCTGGTGGATTTTTCAAGGCACTGAACTACAATGTTTTGGGCATGTGGATCAAAGTCTTTCTTTAAACATGCAGTAGCTCCTGTTGATGTTCTGTTGATGATCATTATGTTCCCCAGCTTGAAATCAATAATCCTCAATTCTTGTGTACCGCAACTGTTTGAGTTTTCTTATATTAATCTAAGTTTCAGTTAAAATTACATCCTTGTTCTTTCTCTGCCATAGTCAGATTTGTTTTGTTCCCTTGTTTTTCTCTCAGGCTGCAGTTATTTCTTTTGTTTCAAGCCAAGTGGTCCATTGGCTCCTGTGATAAGCGCATCCAGTGGAAGGTGGAGAGGCATCCACCAAATTCATACAGTGCCCCTCATAAATTTATTTTGTCTTTTTGTTTTTAAAACAAATACACTCCTGTGGCATGACTCTGGGTTCTGCAGGGAATTCTGACTCTCTGTGGCTCAATTTGAACGGAAACAGCAAGGTAAGTATTTTAATGCCTGATCTTAAACCCCCAGATCAGCATTATCAGTAGTCATGGCAGAAGAGAAAAGAATCACTATGAGTTTTTTAGTCCCTGTTGCTCCATACTGGTAGAAGTTACTCCTTTGAAGGTTATGGTTGGGTTTTCACTGGGCAGCAGATTGAAACTATTGCAGAAGCTGCAGTACTATGAGTATTTGTTGTACCAAGATGCCTTAGCCAACTAGAAAAACCTTCACTCTTTCCTCCTCAATGCACCCTTCCTCTTATTTTAGAATGCAGTAGAAACATTGTGTTATTAATTACATTTTACCAAATGAACTTTCACATAAAGCTTAATTAAAACTGTAGAAGCTGCATTATACTAATGTGGTCTTGTAAACACAGCGGAATTAGGAGTTGTGGGTGAGTAGCTGGTTACAGAACGGAACGTGTCTATCCCCATTGTTATTTTTTAAGAATATTTGAGGAATTTGTACACTGGATTTGGCACAGCTCTGTCTACATGACAATGACCATGTACTAATGTCATTTCTAATCTGTAGCCACTTAGACTCCTTTATCCTCAGAGCTGTTATTCCTAAATTGGGAGCAATTATCTTGCTGGCTGAGGGGCCTGAGAAAACAAGGAAAGAACTGAGTTCTTCTATCAAATAGCAGTGTTCATCATTAATGCTCCACAGGTTCTGATGTCAGGTGTTTGCACAGCTCTCTCCCGTGGCTTACACTGTGTGATCATAGCACTAGAGAATGATTGGAACTGCTGAGTGTGATGAAAAGGTCGTGTCCGAATTATGGCAAAAATCCAATAGTCCATCCTTAGTAAAGCTGAGAAATTTTTCATATGGTCAGTTAAAATACATGTTTTGTCCCATTTTCACAGATGGAATGAACAAGGGAGGGAACACATTAAATCCGGACAGCTGCAGAATGGCCATCATGTGGCTCTGGATGTCAGCAGTATGAGTAAACAGAGGTTTAATTCAGACATATTTTAATACCCCAGACTCCTAGTTCTGATTATCTGTATCAGTAAGAATGCAATTTTTCTGGTGCGGGAGTAGTCCTTATTCTTTATATTTATAAAATTACATTTAGAGTGTTATTTATATGCTTTGCTTATAGTAAGTAACTGGCAAACGTCGAAGCTCTATTGCTAGAGCTTAATATTTAAAACAGATTGCACAGATGGGGTGTTTTTAGCTACAGTGTTACTCACCCAGAAGAAACGCTAAGTGTTAAGCCTACTAAACCATTCCTGGCAATGACGGAACTGACAAAATTTGGAGATCATAAACCCTGTGACAAAAAATGTGCCATCTGCTGGCCAAGGAGGAAAGTACGCGTTAGGCGCTGCGGTCCGTGGATAAAGCGCTGCAGCGTGATTCCGGCAGGAGGAGAAGCTGGGAGTTTTGCAGAGTTCTTCAGCAGCAGAGCTGGAACAGACCTGGTCAGGAGTTTTCTCACAGCAGATTCTTCCATCCGAAAGTGCTGTTTTGTGATAATTGAAACTTTCTGTGGGACGTCAATGAGAAATGGAAATGTTCTGTTCTAAAAATACCCAAACATTCTGTTTCAAAATTTGTAGACGCGGAACACTGATTTTTATTCCAGAACGATTTTTAAAAAGCAATTACTTTTGTAAATTATGTAAGCAAATTGAAATTGTCATCTTTGCATTAAACCTTAATGAAACCTCACATCATCACTACAGCATGTGCTAAATGACCACTCAGTCCTGTGTCTCACTACTCGTGGTTGTGGACGTGTGCTCTGTGGGGAAAATACATCCAGAGTGTGGCTGTCTTTCCATTCAGGTCAGGGAGACTGGAAATGGGAAGAAAACTTTGTTTTTCTTATATTGGCATCTGTATTTCTTTATTGTAATTTTGCATTAATTACTTAAATTACTACTGTAATTTAAAGAAAAACTGTTTTGAGCTTATACTCCTGTTAATAATTCAGTATACATAAAGAGTTTCCAGTTACAGCCAAAATTACACCAATCAAATAGTCAGAAGAAAAGAAATAGAGAACTAAAGAAAACTCTCAAGGCTTTCATTTGAGTAGCTTTGTAGGTTTAGTTCTTGTCAAAACAAGAAGATAGCCTTTACATATTATGCTGCAAGGAAAGGAATGAATTGAGTAGTGATTGATCCAGGGGTTATTATTATTGTATCTTTCTTTAAAATAGGACTCCAGCTAAGTTGCATAACTTCTGAATGATTATTTTCAGGAAGAAAGGAAGTATAATGGTCCTAATATCACCGGTCATGACAGAGGTCTGTCTGTCTGTCTGTCTTCATCCATCCCTATATGGCAGCCAATTACACTGGGTAAAAAAAAATTCAGATGCACGCAACCATGCTTAAATTATGCTCACAGGGACTGTTTCTAATTTTGGATGTCATGACTTTTTCAATACATTTTAATGAATCTTCTAATGCAATTAGAAAAAAAAAGGAACCAGGCACTGAAAATGGTAGGTGTGCCTACACTGTCAGGGAATGCTTAGATTCAGGCAGTCTGAGTTCTGTTCTGTGATGTGTTGGGGACTGTCCTGCCGCAATCAGAGAGACACCTCACTTGCTTTTTATTTTTGCTCTTGCCCCCCATTTTGAGTTCCGGTCTTTTATGCCTCCTTGACCATGGTACCTTCACCCGCTTCTCCATCCCATTCACCCTGTTTCAATTTTTGCCGCTAATTTACTGTTTTCTTTTGTTCTTCTCACCCTGACAATATCATGCCACCCTGCCTCTGTTCTTTCTACTTCTGTGTCTTCTTACCTTTCTTGGTATCTCCTGTCTCCTCTTTGGAGATCATCCTGTGCCTGTTATGCCAAAACCTCCAGATCCTGTTCCCATCTCTTTTGCATTCTCTGAGTAGACTTCCCCTGCCTAGTTCCTCCTCACCAGGGAGGTGATGGCTGTAGAAGCACAGCACACAAAAGAAGGACCCATTCTGAGCTGATGAATATATAGTCCTGATGCCACAGTCATCCTAGCAGTTGGGATGAGCAGCTTCAGAGAATTGCAGCTGTGGTGGAAGATACTTCCACTGTGGTTTCAAGTAAGGTGGTCTTTTACAACAAAACAAGTGAAGTGTTATCATTTGTAGGACCTCACCCTGTCAATAGTCCTTTACAGGACTGAGTAGCATTTCAAACTGGTGAACTGATCTGTTTCATTGTTTATTTATTCGTTATTATATAGTGTTTATTTATTCATTACTGTGTGGTTTTTTTTTGTTTCAGCTGAATAAGTTATCGTATCCATACAGAGGGAAAACATATTTTATTTTGCAAGAAATATTTGGTGCTTTTTAGCTAATGAATCACACCGAAAACTCAACCTTTGATAGTTACCCAGAATAGAAAAATCAGTCCAGTGTCAAAATTATGTGCAACCTAATAATGGAATAAGTTACGCAAATTTTAGGTGTCTCAAGAGTTTGTAATTTCATCATCTGATCTGTAGTATTTGTGCACCTCTGCTGAATGAAAATCTGTCAATGATAATGCATCTCTGAGTAGTTAACAAAGTATGTATAGGGAATAATAAAACTGCTTTATCTAGGATTCTCTCAACAGAACAACTGCTAGTATAGATTGGTGGCAGTATTGATTTGTTCAAAGAAATTACCAGGTAAAAAGGTTCCTTTCTTTAAAAAGTAAATTAGAGAAAAATTATTTCACACGTCTAAGAGAGGCTCCCTTGTTCTGTATTGTGTTCTATTTTACCCATATTTGGTTGAGTTTCATGTAATCTGCAAAATTCTTTCTGCCAGTGTTTTAAATATAATACAGTAAGATTTGATGCAGTGATTCAGTCTGTGCTTACAGAAACTTGAGACAGATGAGTTACACTGATTTACATATTTGCAAATATATGCAAATACACAGTATTGCCATATGGTCTTAGGTCCCCAGAAGTGCTGGTGACCTACTTGAGTATATGAGCCTTTGCTTCTTCATGTTTTATAAATTTCAAAAGGCAGTATTCTTCTTATTTTCTATATAACATTTCTGAAAAAGATCCTCCAATGTTTGAATTATGATAAAGCATCTGCAAGATTGAAGTCTTCCTTGTTTTCTGTAGCTGGATCGATGTTTTCTGCTGCAGAAGGCAAGAGATCCTCATTTGTGAATTCTCTGGGAAAGCTAGGAGGGGCTGGGAAGTCCACAAGGGGTTTCCATGGTTTTCCAGGACATCTGGGATGAGGAGATTCTGGATGATCTGGCAACCCATTAAATAAAGAAGTATCAGGAAGAATTAGTGGCTCTGCAGGTCTACTGGTTTCCTTCCTTGCAACCCCTGTACTAACCAGCTCTGGTGCTGTTTCAGCACTGGCTGATGGGAGGGTTTCATTTTGATTAAAACCCCTTTCATCTGACTCCTCAGAAGATTTGGGGTTTGGATGTTTATGTTTATTCTTTTTACTGTGTTTTTTATGCCCACACCCATGGCCACTTCTGTGCCCACAACCAATGTCATGCCTATGCCGTTTGTCATTCTCATGACCCTTTTTAACTCCATGCCTGTGCTTATGCCTGTGTTTGTGCCTGTGGTTATGCTCAGGTTCACCTTCACCTTCTGGTGCCTGTCCATTATCTTTCTTCGTTTCTGTGCTAGGGCTTTGACTTTCTCCTTCATTTTTATCAGCATGTGCAACTACATTTGGCTCGCTTGGCATCACAATTCTCCGGAAAGGTGTGAATCCAGGAGGCCGTCTTGCAAAGAAATCCTAAAAAACATTACAATAATAGCTATGTTTGTTACATGAAAAAGAACAATTGCTTCAGATTTGGGAAATTCAGAAGCTGGCTCATTGCAGTACATGAATCATTTAGCAGATTTTGAAACTAAAATCTAAACTAAATAATTCTCTCTTCTATGGTAAGCATACAAACATAAACATCCTCCCTAATAACTCTGGAGTATTTTAGCAGCTATATGCATAAAAGAAAAATTCTGTATCACTGAAATTTTGTCAGTGTAAGAGAGGAATGATACTACAGAGAGTAAAACACATGTACTGGTTTTAATTTATGAACAATACAGTTGGATTCTAGGACTAAAGGTCGCAGCACCTGTTAGAGTGTTACACTCCCATGTATAGAACCAATTTATGCTGAAGGCCAACACATCTCTGAGTAGCATCAATGGCCGAATATACAGAAGTTCTGTGTCATTTTGTTACATAGAATGTAACATTCAATTTTTTACTTCTAGATTTGATATATGCATTTCAGAATACCACCTAGAAATAACACACAGAGGTTAAAGCTGATAATATCAAACATTCTGTTGTTATTAAGTCATCTCTACTCCCTTATCGGTGTTCAACTGGAAGATAAAGGCTGAATACACGGTGTACAGTCACTGACCAACACGAGTTTCATTTCTCTCCACCAAAGTCTCTGATCATTATCTAGCTGTAAATCAGAGTTATTTGGGTTGAAGCTAAGTTTGAAAGTTGATATGGATAAAAGATTGTAGTGAAAATAGAGAGGAGAGACATTAGTTGATACATAACAAATGAATATGTAGTTATGAAGGTGCTGAGCACAGTGAAGTTATTAGTTATGAGGGCAGGTTAATCTGTCTTTATTCAGTGTCACACTGGAGTCTCAGCATTTATTAAAAACCCTGCAATCATGAGAAATATCTGACAATAAAAATATTTGTATTCCATTCTGAGATTTTCAAACTGACTCGCATTCAGGACTAGTTCATTGTGGAGCTGAGTCGGAAGAAATTGGAAGATCCTTCTGCAAAGACTGACAGCTGTGGCAGGTGCCACTCGACTAATATGGGAAGGTTCACAGATGCTTTGGAAATCTGTGGGGTATAATTATTGTGTTGGCAAATACATTTTTATTTCAACTTTTAAACCTAGTATGAGTAGTAATTTAAGGGAGTTGATGGGGCTTGATACTTCAGACCATAACCAGCAGTGCAGAGGAGCAGCCAACAGGCAGAACTTCTCCCTGTCCCAGTGCCTTTGTTTGTGTGATCACCTTGTTGGCCACTGTCTCACCTCATGGTGAAACTTCTTTGATGTAACAGGTTGTTGAGATTAGAGGGTGAGAGAGAAGAGTGTGATATTACTGAGGCTGTTAAAAGAACTCTGTTCCTTTACTTTTGGTATAAAATATAGGATAATTTGGAATGGATAAAGAATTTATTGGCTGCCTTTGTCCTATGCTCTGCTTAAGAGGATGGGTAATGTAGAAGAATCTTACCGCTTCGTATTTTTCAGAGCAGTTCACCTTTGGGTAGGTTTTATTCTGCCATGGGATCACATGAATTTGTGCTT
>VYZT01060331.1:0-31150 GCA_013400735.1 Pomatostomus ruficeps | reverse complement strand
TAGATATATAGATATATATATAGGTTTTGAGACAAAAATGCAGAAAGTGAAAAAAAACACCCTAAACAGGATGGTGTGCTCTGATTTACTTGAATCTGGTCTCTTCAGCACCTGCGTTATTAAGAACTGAATATTTTTCCACTTGAATTTAGTGCTATTAGAAATTTAATATATGTGTTTTATTTATTTGATTTTTTTTGCATGACTGATGCAAGGTTTGACATTTTCACTCAATAAAAACTGGAAAAAAAAAACCCCAAAGTTTTAAGTGATCAAGTTGTCTTCTTGCTTGAGGAGGTGGTTTATGTTTGTAAGAGTGTGGAGCAGATGGGGTGTTTGGAAACCCCAGCAATGCCCCTGCAGCCATTGAACAGTGACTGTTGCAGCAGCAGTTCTCCCGTGGGAAGTGCAGTAGGAATGGAATTCTCTTTGCATGGAGTCTGGTGTTGAGGTTTCCCAGCAGCCCTGAGGTTTTATCTGAGTTACCATCAGGGCCCATTACAGACATCATGAGAGCCTGAGCTCATGCTCACAGTTCCACAGTTTGCTAAATGGAACGTGGAATTAGAGATGTGACTGTTCACATTTTGACTTTTCCCTTCCTACCTTGGCCTACAAGCTCTGGGTGCTGGATTGGGGTCCATGGTGGAGCTGTAACCCACCTGAAGCCTTACGGTGACAGAGCTCCAAATCAGCACGTGTTTCACACATTCACAGCACTTGGTGTGCTCTAAAGCGACTGTCCTCACGGGGTCTGCCCAGTACCAGCGCGTCCCTGAGTGCTCACCCTCTGTGGCAGGTCACTGCCACCCCCAGCCCCGCTGTACCCAGGGTTACTGTGCGCAGGAGCTGCCTTGGGGGGACCCTCATGTCCTCCACGCTGCCCAAAGCTGTCCTCTCACCAGTGAGGCCGCAGCACTGCCCATGGACAGCACGGAACCAGCTGCCCTACTGGCTGGGCTGCAGGGCCCTGAAGTGCAACTGGTTCTGCACCAGCAGCAGGGATTTGCATGGTTGTGCATCCATTCCCGCTCAGCACTGCACTGGCATGAAGCACTGCAGGGTGCCTGCCCTGCTTAAGTGCTGTTGGGCATGCAGGGCCAAGAAATGTCAAAAGTTCTTGTTTTACCCAGAGAACACCCTTCCTGTGTGGCTCTTCCCCAACCATGTTGAAGCAGCTCGGTCTTTGGGTCTCTCTGCCATCGTCAGAGAGCCCAGGAGCAGCCAAGCAGCGCCTGCCAAGACTGATACACTGGCACCAGCTGCCTCCTTATTAGCAGAGAGGATTAGACTCCTCTCTTTCAAAGCCCCCTCGTTGCTCTTCTGCAGCTCCCAGCCATCCTGTTTTCAGATGTCATTATCTGAACATGCTCCTAATCCAACCTTGGAGCCCAGAGGTTTGTTGTCACTGGAGCTCTGCCCACAGCACATGGAATATTTAGATGGCCGTGTTTCCAGGTGGGGACAGGGAACATGAACAACACAATTCATTGCTTGAACGCTTTTGCTGGAATTTGCCTTTTCTCAGTGGAACTCTCACTGGACTTCATAAAAGAATTACTAGGTTGTGGGAGAAGCTGCAAGTTGAACAAATCAAAGTCTCACTATTGCATTCGTTCCAAGCCCTTGCAGGTGGTGACAGTGCACTCTTGCATCCACAGCATCTGCACCCAGAGCACCTGCACTTGGTGAGCCCTGGGAAGCAGCAGACAAGGTCACTTGTTCTACTGTCAAGACAAAAACTGGGCAGTTGATGCTGCTGTTGTACTGTGATACCTCAACTGTATCCCTGTAATAGCCTTTTTTTGTGAGTGCAGGACTCACAAAAGTTACAGCCACAAAACCACACCACGTGTTTCACATGAGACTCTGGATATCCCCTTTCTAGCACACTACTAAGTCTCCTGCAGCATTGCCAATGGGCACCCACAGTGGGAAGATCCCTTGGCACCAGCCCAAACACAGAACTCAAAACAGAGGAGTGCTGCCTTCCCCTCTCCAAACAATTCAAGACTTTAAACTGACAGAGGCAGCAAAAGTTCAATCACCTCAAACGTAAACAAGCAGCAGTCAAGGTATTCCAGGACAGAGAATGGGAGACTAGATGGTTCTGCTGCAGCCTTCAGTCATCTTGGTTTTTAGATGTCATTAACCAAACATGCCTGGTCCAGCCTGAGCACATGGAGACCTGTCCTTGCTGGAGCCAGAAGGGCCAACAAGGACAGAAATAATGAGAGCAGATTATCGGTGTTGGCCATCACAGTGGCTCAGAAAGCTGATCACAGGTAATTGCCATCAGTGGCTTAGAAAGACAATCATCGCTGTTCGTCCCAGAGCTTCTCACAGACAGTCCAGCAAGGGCATTCCCAGGGATTACTAGGAAAATAATACTTGGGGTTACACCTCTCCTTGTGTCCCAGACTTTGAGGAACAGTTCTTCTACTGCAGTACGCATTCATTTAATTTGCAGAAATCTTTCTTACAGGCTCCTACCAGCTCCAACCCCAGCTCCCTTCACTCAAGCACCGTCCTGCAGGGTTGTGAGGCCCAGAATTCAGAGCAGGGGGTGCAGAGCAGCCAGTAGTCACCCCTGAGCTGCACTGCTGGGATGCAGAGCTGCAGATGCCCACAGAAATACTCCTCATGGCTTGCTCAGCTGAGTACAGAATGAGTAAAGCATGTGTGACTCAGGAGGATATTTACTCCAGTAGCACAATACATCCTACACCCTGACAAAAGGAAATTCAGAATTCTGGTGCTTACTTGTACTGAGGAAAAGCAGCTGAGCATAACTTACAGCTTGCATGGACCAGCAGCACTGGCTTCCAAAGGTATCATGACATTCAGGAAGACCTGGAGACTTTCCAGGGAAATAGGTCTGTTAAACAATGGAGAAAAAATTGACTGAGCCAGCTGTTGGTCCCATCCATGTCGCTCGGGTATGGCACCTAGGAGAGGAACCAGCCACAAACAGGTAACAACTGGCTAACAGATAATAAATGTCTTGAAAAAGTTCATGGAAAAAATATTTTCACTGAGTATAATAGCACAAAGCAAGAGAGAAGAATTAGGACACAGAAGTGAACAAGAGAGTGGGGACCACATTTCAAGCTAAGACCTTCTCTTGACTTCTAAAATTTCTTTCACATTTCTGCACAAACCCTTTCCAAGAAGAAAGGTTCTGAACCCAAAATGCTGCTGCACACTATATACAGACTGCATGAACTGCTTGAGTCGCAATGGAGTTTAGCATTTACAAACCTGCTGGTGCCTTTTTGAAGGCCATGGGAAGTCCTTTTAAAGAAGCAGCTCTGGGGAAAGGGGAGAGGAGCTATAACCGAATCTTTCTCTTTCCCCAATTTGCACATGGTCTGCAGAGAAGACTGAAGCTTTCAAACATGACAATAAAACCTCACATCATCTTCAAGAGGAATATGAACTTTAAAGACTTCTCTTGAAGTCAATGAGCAGCTTTTACCTGTTCTGAACAAAAAAAAAGCATGCAGGTTGTTGGGAATGTCTGTGGAATTCCATTTACACTAGTAAGCAATTTCTTTCTTTAAAAATCAAGGCAGAACTTTGCTTAGTATGACCAAACTTGGAAAGAGGAGAGCATGTGTGAATGTATCTGTACACCAGATACACAGGTTTGCTGAATACTGGGACCAGGAAAGAGGTCAGTTTTGGTGAAAGCACACACTAGCATGAAGGAAGGAACTGCTTGTGTTAGATCTACTACACCTAGTATATTTTAGTATAAAGAGTACAGTTAGGGAGATGCTTTTGAGTCCTCTGTGGCAGACACTGTTACATGGAAATCCAACACTCGAGCTCCAGCCCTTGCCTTTTGGGTCTCTGCTGTCTTGAACAGATTCCACCAGTACCTGAAAGCTGCCAAAACGCAATGCTGGACGTACCAATTCCTACCAAATGGGTGAGGACAAAGAGGGGAAAAAAGGCACTGAGCATTTGCAGGTACAGGAGGTGCTGGAAGGGATGACAAGTTCTTCATGCCAGCCCTGGGGCAAGAAGTGGGCTCATTGGAGTCCCTCAGACACACCCTACCTCACAAGGGTCAGGCATTGCTCAGAAGATGGGAACATGGTCCATCCTCGAGCAGATCCCTTCACCTTCCCAGAGCAAGGCAGGGTGTCCTGGCCCCAGTGAAGTGGCCCGTGAAGTGCCCCAGGCCCATCCTAGTTGAGGAAGGGTGGCCAAAGGAGGCAGCTTCCCTTCTCCCTTTTGCTCTTTTTTGGCAGGAAAACTCTTCAACAAACAAATGAAGAAACACTGAGGATTTAAGTAAACAGCTGAAGATTTATCTGACAGGCAGACAGAGCTGTTCCCTGCCCCCTTCCCTCCCCGCCCACAGGGCAGTGTGCGACCAGCAGCCCCTGCCCCAAGCCCCCGCAGCTGCCAGCAGCCCCACGGACCCTCCCTGGGGTCCCAGGACACAGTCAAGCTCTGCCTAAATGCCAGAGCTCTGCATTTGACACACTGAATTGGACACAACTGAGACACTTGGCCTGTGGCCAGAGCCAGTCAGACTCAGACTCAGACTCAGACTCAGAGCCAGTCAGAGCCCTCGGAGGGAAGCAAGTGCCCTCATTCACTGGCCAGGTGCTATCCCTGCAAATCTCATCTTGGCACGAGCCAGCTATGGCCACAGCATAGAAGGGGTCCAGCTCTGGCCTGTGGCTGGAGGCACCAAATCTCCCTGCTGTGCCCAGGCCACTTACAGAGCCTCTGTGCAGAGGGTTCCCCCAGGGCTGGAAGCCCCTGCACACAGCACAGGGGCATCCACCACACTTCCCTGTTTTCCCTCTATTTTACACAGATTAGCAGATTCTGCCTGCAGTTTTTAGAAGCGGGGAGGAAGGAGGCAATAAAGAGATGTAGTGGGATATTCCAATTCCAGGCTGCACCAGGTTTGTTGTGGCAAACAGAAGAGCCTGTGAAGCAAGAGTGAGCCCCAAGCTCCATCTCATACCCAAAACATGCCACTGCTGCCATGGAAGTGTTGATATTACTGCAAAAAGGCAGGCAGGTAAGCAGGCAAACAGGCACACAGAGATGCAACCTGCTGTTGACAGTGTAAGGGGGCAGAAAGCAAGGAATAATTCATCTACACAGGAAAGCTGCAGCATTCAGCACCCAGTCCTTTGTGCATGCACAAAGCTGAAACTGCTTAAGTAAAGCAAATCTGCTCAAAGAGGTGGAAGAATGTCCACCCCAGAATTTTCTCTGGTTTAATTAAATCAGTTAAAGAAATTAATTTTAGACAGGTGTCACTCTAGCTGCACACACACAAAACCTCAGTAGTAGCTATAGAAGCAGAGGGATAAAGTTGGAAGCAGTCTGTGAAATATTAGAATGGAAAGAGAATGAGGAGATAGACACAACGGGAGGCAAAAAACCAACCAGGATGCTGCAAAGCGAAGGGACCGAGACATAGGCAAGCAGCCTGGCAAAGTGATAGGCGTAGAAAGAAAAAATAGGCAACAAATAAGCCAGTTGTACTTCTCAATCCTCTGAATCAGCCCTACCCAGCCAATCACCTTTTTACATAGGAGACACAGTCCTAAAGAAAAGCCAGTATTTTACCTAAACCAGAAAAAAATAGCGTCACCCTCCTATTTCTCTTCAGGTTGTTCTTGCATCCAGCATCATAAAACATCTCTCATTATTTGCACAAACATAGAAGAAACAAAATAAAATCCTGAAGGATGAATTCCTTCAGCAGATGCAGAAAGAGGGCTTGGTACGAAAACAGGGTGTTGTTCTACGAGGCTCCATAGTGTTAGCAATCCCTGAGCAGTCCTTGCAAAGCATTTGGGGAGATTTTTAGCCTGAAAGACGCTTTACAGAAATAAATTGTAATTGAGTTTTAATAATCTTCCCCTTTTCAGAAAGGGCCTGACAGATGTTGCCTAGTGCTCACTTCTGCCCCATTTCAAATATTTTTACCTTATTTGGATGAAATATATTATTTTTCTAAAGAAAGGAGGTTGGTTTGTTGTTTTTTTTTTTTTCAAAGAGATGGTTTTCCCTTCGTCCAGCTGGTGCCTTTATTAGGTTAGTGCTTGCTCCCTTTTGGGGATGGGATTGTTTTTTTCCCTGATCTGGGACAGACCATGCCAACCCCTCAATCTAAAAGTGTGCAGCTTGTACTGCACAGCAAGGGGAGAAGTCAGGCCCTGATCTTCATCTTCCCTCTTCCCTGATACCGCAAAACTCACCCTAAGTACATTTCCATTTTTTTTTTCTTAAGAGCATAAGTAGTGGTGAGACCAGAATAATATGTGGACACAGTTCCAAAGGTCCCTATCAAAGCTGACTCCTGAGGAAGCAGCATAGTCTGGGGATAAGACAACAAAAGGGAAAATGAAATGAGAGAGCTGCACGTACACACATATGTAAATGAAACAGCAGCTTGTCTGTGTCACAGCTCTGCATCTATCAGCCGGTATTTTTTACCATCGTGTGAAATCCAAGGCACACTTACAAGTAAAATACTTTGCAAAGTCATCCTCTTCCTTCTGATTCCAAACACTGTTTGGTTATGCCACTAACAGCCAAAAGACATTATGATTCCTCCTCCTCCTTTTGACAAAAATGCACACAGGACCAATCTGGCACATCTGATGGTAGGGAAGGTTGGAGGGAGATGATCAGGAGACATCTCTCTTAACCCTTTCCCCCCACACTTCTCTTGCAGCTATTGAAAAGGGAGTTTTTATATTCTCAAATTACTGGGAAGTACCAGTCTGATATTGTTTCATCTAGGAGAGAGCACAGGGTCACAGGCATTCACTGAAGTGTGTCCAGATGATACTGTCCAGAGGAAGCTCCCTTCACCTGTTTTTTACATGCTATTAAGGACCTATAGAAACCATGCTAGAAACCCACTGAACTCAACTCTCTGGTGTGTTACTCTTCTTCCTGTGTAAAATAGAGTAAAAAATAGAGTACACAGTAAAACAGCACTTGAGTAAACCAGGTGGTAGGGAACTGCTGCTGCTGTCTCATTCTGCAGATAAAAGGTTCTCTACTTGGTCCTCTTTCAGTTAATAGGATGCCATTGTCAGTGCCAACAGGACAGTGGGGTAAGCATGTCACAGGGCAGCTGAGCAAAGAACGTTGTTTCTAGCAAAAAAAGAAGAAAAAAATTACAAGTTAGCAGTCAGGCTACAAGGACCAAAATCCTCTTCCTACAACTGTTGCTATGCTGAAAAGACAAAGAACACGACACAGAGGAACAGAACTTGTGATTCATGACAGTACCTGCTGGTTAGAAGGTCTGGCTTCTTCCAAATTCTCTGCTGGTGGTTGGATCTCTTCAAGAAAATACACAAATACCCCATCAACAGCCAGAGGCACAGTTACATGTTTTGAGCAGCAACAGCCTTGATGGAGTTCATCAGGTTGGAGAAAGGAAAAACTTTAGAACTGGTATACTACACAAAAAAACTACAGAATTGGTAAAGGTAGTAGGAAGGGAAAACTAATGGACAGAAAAGGGCAGTTAAAGAAAACTGTCTTTTACTCTGCACCAGAAATCCTGGGCTAAATTAATTGAACACTGGCAACATGGAGGAAAAGGGGGGGAAAATGAACCCACAGGGTGCTTGTACTATAAACCTTGTAAGTCACTCTCCAAGGCACATACCTCAGCAACATATTTTCCACATTTCACCAACTGCTGTTGTCCAAGCACTT
Source organism: Pomatostomus ruficeps (assembly GCA_013400735.1). NCBI lineage: Eukaryota > Metazoa > Chordata > Aves > Passeriformes > Timaliidae > Pomatostomus > Pomatostomus ruficeps. Next base: position 23,431 of record VYZT01060331.1, on the reverse strand, counting down.
TCTATTTTCAAAACCTTCTATGTATATAAAATGTATACAGGCAGGACAATACTTTTTCATCACATCCCTGCATTGTTGTGTTTTCTTCTCATTTGGATTCTTGGCTTGGAGAAATGAAAAGTGTCATCTCTTAAGAAAAGCCTTTCCTTTTAAACACTTTCAAATTTGCCCTGTTTTAGCTAAACGTGACGTTCTTTGTGAACGTTAAACAGTGGAGAGAGAGACTGAGAGGGAGAGAGAGACACACACACACACTCACTCACTCCTGGGGAAGATATTCGTCCATTTAAGGCATGAGAAATCATCACATTCAGCAGCAGGTCTAAATACAGTAATATGAAGGTCCCTTTCACTCCCCCTGAGCAGGAAAATGTCACTGTGTACCAGACACCCAAATACTTGGGAATCAAGTAAATCCCTCATTTTTTAGAAGGGAGCCAAATCCTTCTGTTGAACAATGATGGAACTGTAGTAGCTACAATTTACTTGCTGCACACCATCTCCTTCGATGGCTTCGGGACTGGGATGGCAGTGCTAGACCAGTCATGGGATCCAGCACAGCATTCCCTCCTGGAAGATAAGACTGAGGGGCCATGGGGTATCTCACACGCTCCCTTCAGCACCTCCTGCTGCTAGTGGAAGGAGCAGGACGCAGCATTATTCCACACCCTGCAGTGCCTCCTGCTGGGAGCAGAGGCACCGAGTAACTGCACTGCACTCACCCGGGGTACATCCACCCCAACCTCCAACCATTGGAGACAAACAACGCAGCATTGCCACTCTGCTGGAGCTATTTGTAGCGTACCTTGCACTGCACTTACACCACTGCCTCCTGCTGATACTGCCTAAGACGGGAGCAGTCAGAAAACCAACCACAAATGACTTTTGGAAAACATTTTAAAAGGACCAGATTTCTGTAACCATCCCTTTTCCCTCCCCTGACCACTCTACATGCATATTTCTCCCAAAATAAGAGCCACAGTAATCCAGTTATTGCCTGGTGTTAAATAGTGGTAACTCATATTTATTACAATTATATACAATCATATTTTATATTTGAAATCTATACATGATCACACAGACGAGCACGCTTGCTTGGTGAGGACAGTGAGACTCAGTTGTTACACAAATTGCTCTGCTAAGATGCTCTGATGCAGTGAATAGTACCATTGGACACCACCATTTCACCAGCTGCGAACACAATGCTGCAAATGAGAGGTTTCAAAATTCACTGGTTTGTGTATGGCCCCAACGGAGCAAAAAAAGGCTGGACTGGGCAAGAAGGGCCAGTGGTTAAACCTCAGAGCTGGAGCTGTTCTCTCTGCTAGAGAGTCTGCTTTGCTGAAGCAGGTGCCTGTCACTGGAGAGGTACCATTTACGATCATTTTTCTTCTCATTTATGGAGAAAAAAAGGCTAAAAACCATTTCAAATATTCAGAATTAACCAACTATTTCAGCATCTGATTTCACCCCATTCATTCATTCATTCATTCAGGGCAGCTATAAATAAAAGATAAGATGGCAAAAACTGTGAGCTCCTTGTCTTTGGAGGAGGAAGGGTAATAACTGGGATGAGTGGAGTCAACTTCTTCTAAAGCCTTTTACTGGGGAGCAATCATCAACAAAGTCACCTGTTCTCATGGATTTTCCTGGGGCCATGACACCTGGACTTGGTCCCTACCAACAGGCCACTCTGATGAACGTAAGCATGTAGGGTGGAAACAGTGTTCTTTGGACCCCACAGAAATTTAGTGTTTTTACATGCTAGGTAATTCCAGGAATTTGAGGCTTGGTATAAGGTTTGGAAGAGCCAAGACTGAGATCTGGTGAGGAATTTGAGGTCAAAACGTTCTTTTTTTTTTTTTTTTTTCTTTTTTTTTTTTGTAACAGAGTATCAAGTAGTTTGAGAAATAAAACAGAGGGTTATTTTGGGAAACAGAGAATTGGTTTGGGCCTTATGTGGGATTAAAGGCTTGTGAAATCAAGGAGCTCAGGACAGACTGGTTTCTGAAATCGGATAGAAGGGCTCTAGGATGCAGCAAGAGGCCGACTGTTTCTGTATGACGGCGTATTCTGTAGCTGTGGTGCACAGTAAGGCGATCGGTCTGCCAGCCTAGCAGTGACCCCAGCTCACGGGAAGAAGGGCTGGGAGGGGAGAAGAAGCCACTGCAAGACCGCAAAGCCCTGTGGTGCAACAGGGCAATCATGTTGTTCACCAAGCAATCATGACCTTGCTCAGGGTTAATCAAGGGAGAATCACTGGAGGGAATGGTAGCTTTTCTCTCCACAAAATGGGAGAGGCACTGGGGACAGTGCAGCAGGCTGGGGAAGATGTGCAGCAGCAGCAGCAGCAGCAGCAGCCAGGGTGTCTTAGTCAATCTCGTTCTCATTGCTGGCCCCCTCAGGTCTTCGTAGCTTTTCCACTTGCTCATTAATCTGACCATCCCCTCCTCGCCGGTCCTCAGTCTGGACACCCAGACATTCCTCCTCATCCACATGGCTAACATCATCATCCTCATCGTCCTCTTCCTCCTCATCATTCCTTTTGGTTTCCCTTTTCTCCTCCTCACCCTGCACCTCCATCCGCACTTGGCTCGTGACATCGATGACGGCCTTGGTGCCCTCCTCCGTGCCAAGCAGGTGGCAGCTGACCTTGGAGCCCTCAGGACTATGGTTCTCCTTCACTGGGGACGAGGTGGTCGACTCATTGCTGACCGGTGAGATGTCACTGCTGCTGTTGTGGTTGGCAACAACAGGGTTGGAGGGTGAGCTTGGCTTCACTGGGATCTGCCATGATGGGATTTTAGGAGCTGAAGGGGAGGGAGGGAACTGCCTCCTTAGGGAGGAGAAGAGGGGAAGAAAAGGAAAGAAAGGGGCTTTTATTATAAATACTGAGAGGTTATCCTTAGAGAGAGGTGTATTTGCACTAGGGAAGTCATGTAAAGCAAGACTGAAACCGCAAGTCTCTTTGCCATAAATGAGCAAAACCAAGGCCACTTCACTTCTCCAGAGATTCTCAAAGTGCTTTACAAACACCCAGCAACCGAGCCTGTGCACTATGAAAATATCCCAGCTGGGCAGTCTGAAGCACTAAAACGATCTGATTTGGCCAATTTCACAAAGTAAGCTAGCACTCAGGAATGCTGCCTGTGAAAAGACATGGGTGTCCCTTAACAAGACAATCACTAATTAATTGGTACAGAAAATTCCCACTGGAGCAAGCAGTCGGACACACCAGGTGCCTGAGCCAAGGAATTTCACCACCTGGCTCTCACCTCACTGTGACACACCACTATTGCATTCTGGCTCACTGCAATCCAGAGCCCTTCTCCCAGTCCCAGCATGCACTTTACATGTTTGGCCAGGCCCTGGCTGCCACAAACTGGTTCAGCTCCTCTCACTTGAATGGAGTCATACCAGCTCACAGCAGCTGGAAAGCTGGCCCCGAGTCCTTTCCAGGTGGATTTTAAGGATATGACAGTAGCAGGCTAATGCCCAGTACTAATAGCAGATTCCAAGTGCCAAACAGGACAAATGTAAGTGTAAGGGGAGCACCGGTGCCCTCAGAGTCATCCATTATGAAGGGCAAAGCACAAAAGCATGTCTGATGTGGCACTCCCTTGCATCCTTGCCTGTGTGTGTGAAAAGTGGGAGTATGAAGAGGTGTCAGACCAACGTCTGAAAAGGCTGTGTGCCAGGGTGTCCTCATGCCCCTCAGGAGAGCTGGCAAGTGCCACGAACAAGAGCAGAGCAGAGGAAAGCTGGTTGCTCTCCTGCCCCAAGTGCTCACGCTCGCCATTGCCTCCGCTTAGACTGAAGAGGGAACAGGAGCTGCTCTCACCTCCCTCCTGCTGCTGCCACCGCAGAACTGGGCTGAGCTCACCCCATCCCCGTGAGTGCAGGATGCTGATGGCTGCACTATTCAACAACTATCATAAATGCAACCAACTAATTCAATCTGGAGACAATCAGAATATTCTGAATTGGAAGGGACCCCCAAGGACCACTGAGTCCAATGCTTAAGTGGATGGCCTATACAGAGCTTGAACCCACAACCTTGGCATTATTAGCACCACGCTCCAAGCAACTGAGCTGCTGCTGCTTCCTCACTGCAGAAACATTTGTCTTTTACTTAAGAAACAGACCCCCTACAAGTTTTCTTTTTGCCCAAAAAGCACTTTTCCCCCAGATACAGACTTCCCTCTACTGCAAAGGTGTCATTAAGTAATGCTCTCTCCCCGCAGAGAGGCCAGTATGACCCAGCTTAACAGACAGTAATTTAGTATGTGCCCTCAATCCTTCGAAGCTTCCTACTGCAACTCCTGGGAGGGATGGCAGGTGTAGCAAGAATTTAAAAGGATATTAGTGACAACATACTTTTCAGACTTCTGAAAAGCCCACTTGCTCAGATCCAGAAAATGCCTAGTCCAGTCTTAGACTGACCTTTGAAGTCCATCTCTTAGGAAACCTTGAGAAGTCTTAGTTACTTGTAGAAGGAGACAAGGGAGTCCTATCCAAGTGACAGGATCAATAGCTGAAAGCTAGATAAACTCTTAACTACTTGGAAAAAAAAGAATTTTCTCAAGAACTGAGATCTGATCCCTGTTCTTATGACTGTCCCACAGGCTGGGATTTCTATCGCCACATTTCAGACATCTGCTACATTATAAGATGTCAATACCTGAGCTGATTGAGAGGAACAGGCTCTGCTGTGGCACGATTGTTTTCATCCTGGTTATGCCCTGACCATGAGCAAGGCAGCTGAGCTGCATCCAGAAGCGATTTTCTAAAACAGAACATAGGTGCAGGAGCAGTCAATTCCTCAAACGAGGTGAGAGGCATTCTGACTGTGGGGGAAGTGCAAACAAAATCGCATCAATTCCCTAAAGCACTCTGTGATTTAAGGCAAGTTTGAAAAGCATTTTGAGACCTGCAAATAGAAAGTGATAGTGGAATGCAAAATGGCATTATTAAAACAGCAGTAACGGGATTTAGAGGTAGCTCCTGTTGGAAATGCCTTTCCTCTCCATGATTCGGGCAATCCCAGAAAGCAGCCCTTTCCCCACAAAGTCTGCTCACATATTCCATCCATACCGGTTCAGGAGAAGTCCTTTTAAAGAGTAGATCTCAGATTTCAATTCATTAATATTCTGCGACTCCAGAATCCAGTTGGTGGAAGTTGTGGCCTAGAACATGAAAAACAAGACATAAAGATCAATGTCTGAACTGGAAGATAGATCACCAATGTCACTTTTTCCTATGTTGTTCTCCTCCTGCTCCCATCTGGGAATTTTGAGTCCTGTGGATAATATACATAAGCTCTATCACTTAAATTCTCTCAGATCTGAGCAAAACAACTTCCACAATAAAGAAGTACTTGAACAGATCCCCATGATGACCAGAAATAATAATTGTCTCAAGGTGCCAAGACTATTCAATATTTGCTTTGTGTTTGGAAGACTAATTAATCTTGTCTCCAATCTTGCCTCCCATGCACAACCCTTGCTAGAGCATCTCAAGGGGACATTTCTTTTTTCAGGAGGCCAGCACTTGTGAGAATTCAGCTGGGCCCACCCTGGATGTTTTCCACCAACTTATCAGACAGAGAACAATACACAGAGAGATAAACCAAATCATTTGGCACTGACCTAGTGAATGATTTCTAGAGAAGAACTACAACTAGGATCCTGAACAGCAGTGGGAGTTACACTGAAGCAAGTCCTTTACTCCTTCCTGTGACTGAACTTAGCTGAGGCAACAGATTCAAATATTATATATTAGCAACTATTTTTAAACCATTTGCTCATTTCTCCTAAATCATGAAAGAAAGAATCAATTATCCGCACTCTGAGGCGTGTAGAGGTGGGCTGATAAAGAAATACTTGAAAGCTGCAAAAATTTTCCCTACTTGATCTGAAGAATTAGATCTATGCTTGAGTTACCAGGTTGTAGCTCCAGAAGCAGCTGGACTAGGCACCATCTCTTGGATATTTCAAAGCAATGAATGCAGTTTTGTGGGGAAAGATGATATGTAACTCATGGAAGTCTGGTACAGCTGCTGTCAGAATTGCATCCAAATTGTCATGCGATATCAGACAGAAATTAGAGTAAGTAACTGAGGATAACATGCTGCAGACAATACTTTTGGCACTCTTTCTTTTAACCCTTTTGGGAACTTGAGAAATGGGAGTTTTCTAAACACAGGTCGTGGTCTGTGGTTATCCCATCCTTTTGCTCCAGTAATTCCTGTAGTCATGAGACCAAAGACTACTCAGGCCAGGCACGTCCCACAGTAATTTCTACTAAAAGCCGTTAGGAACAAACACATTGGTGAGTATCACTGCAGAGACAGTTCTAATAAATTCCCCACCAAAGGAAGCCAGAACTGGAATAACACAGAACTCCTCCTCAGCAGTTCCCACTAGATGTAGCCAGAACTGCTTGTTCCTACTTACTCTTAAAAAGCCTTGAGCTATTGCTGAGTAACCCCGCAGCCAGCCCTGCTCACAGTGACTTCTGGGCTCCAAACCCAAGGAGCTGGGAGAGGCTCAGGCTGCAGTGGCTGTGTTATACACAGATGCGTTCCCTTAGGATTCACACTCCCAGCCTTCAGACAGCAAGAATCCAGGAGCCACTGTTCTGGCTTTCTAAGACCTTGAAAGCTACAGCAGCACATTAACAAGGGAGTGATTTCCACTCACTGGCCTGCAAAGGACTCAAATTTCCAAAACACATATGGTGCCAGATGCCTAGGATTTAGAAATAAAATCGGACATCTGGGGCTTTTTAGCCAGTCTCTTTAAAAACAGTTGTAGAAAGTGCAAGGCTTGAATTTTTATGTATGTTTTTTAATTACTTAAAGTCCCTCTTTTTAATTTTTTACAGCATGCCAGTAGGAGTTTGAAAAGCAGATATAAAAACTTACATTACAGCTGAGAAAACACAGCTTTTATTCTTTGGTTTGTGGGGTTGCCCAAGTTTTTCTTTGTACACATGAGGTTTAGATATCATAACAATGTGTGCTACCATTTCAGTGCAGGGGGTAGAGAGGGGGGAAGGAAAACTTCTTCAAGACTCTCTAAAACCACCAAGACTTATGGCCTTTTTCCTTCTTAAAGCTCAACATGTGGTCTTAATCTTAACACTTAAGACCTGAAAACAGTTTTCCAATTTCCGGACTGGCTCCAGGCCACTGTCAGGCCACAGTTCCCAAGGAAAATTGAAGCAGAGTGTTGTGACCATAAACTGGCTTTCATGGTTGCATTTACAGCTGTGCCACTGAGGGATTCCTCCTGTACAGTGTGCATAGCACAGAGTCAGCTGTGGCCCACCAGTTACACACCGCCAAAGGATCTGCATGAGATTAAAGTGTGGTAAGGGGAGAAGACAACTGTTCCGGCTACAGGTAAAGGGCTGTAAGCATTGCCTAAAGGACTGCACAGGAAAGTCTCCCTGTACAGAGAACACCACGAGATAACTGTGAACAATCTTGGCCTTGAACAATCCCAAGTTTGTGAGTCAGAGGAAGATTTCATCTCCATGTGACTGCTTCACATTCATCCCACCTCACACGTCAACACATGATGATAGAATGCTTGGGCCAATGGCTGCAAAGTACTTGGGAGTAAAGCACTAATTCTCATCGCCAGAAAGAAAATCAATTTTGGTTAAAAGTGTTTACTTTATTTACACATGTAACAACACAAACTAGTCAGAATTAATGGTTTTACTGCCAAGATCAAGTCAAGAGTGAAGGGGAATGGGTCACTGTGTGTCATTAACAGGGTTAATGGGGCCACCTGTTACACTCAGCTGACCAAAATAATTGAAACAAGAATGCAAATAGTAAGAATGTTTGGCCATTACCTGGATCTGAACAAGTGACTTAAATACAGTCTGTCAAGTGTATGCTTGGCTGAACAGGATGTACAGAGTACAGGAGAAATACAAACGTGTAGAATTATGTATTACATACACAAAAAAATTCTCTGCACAACTGGACCTCTTTTGGTCAATGGACTAACTCCACAATTATTTCATCTCAAATGCAGTACAGAAGATACAGAGCTGAGAACAGGTCTGAGGCCTCAGGCACACGAGCTGCATCCAAAACTACACAGTAAAGACCTCTCCAAAATCAGATGTATTTCAGTGAGTACTCAACTCATACCCAGTGCTCTAACCACACCACCCATGAAGAAGTCAGATGCAGAGAAACTGGTTGGGGATATGGCAGAGCTGATGGCTGGGTTGTGAACCCAGTAGGTGCTTGCCATGTGGCTACAAAAAAAGCCATGCATGTTCCAAAACTGATGATGCTCTAACGGTGAAGAGTTGGTACCTTAGAAGCAGCCAGTTCTTGGGTGAGCTCTTGGATTTTCTGTTGCTGCTGGATTAGTAGCTCCTGGACAGCTGCTAAGGTTGTCTGTAACTGAGTCACTGTGAGGGAAAAAGCAGAAGATTTAAACTGAGATACATCCACATATGCACACTCACACACGCCTTTCCTGCTGTCTAGCTACAAAGATGCCTCTATTCCTACTATATTTAATTTATCTATGCCCGCCTGCTCACTTTAATCCATATGATTTATTTGCACTATGGGTAATCTACCTGCACTGCATCTAACCTCCAGTATTTCTAGTTTATCTTTCCATTGTATAGATGTCTATAGCCCACAGTATATCCGTCTAAAACCTCTCCCTTTTAATTATATTGGTTTATGATTTGTACATCTCCCTGAACTTACACAATGTTTGTATCATTTATCTATCTCAGGGCTCTTGCAGGCAAACACTGGGGCTAGCTCCAGTCTGGGAAGAGGCAGCTCTCAGGGTCGACCTTAGGGTATCATGGGAAATGAAAGATGCTTTTCCCCTCACCCTTCAATGAAAAGTGTAATTAGCATCCTCCCATTCTCAATCTACCAGCTCTTTCAATCCCAATATCTTTAACAAACTTACTGCTGAAAATCATAATTTTTTTCATCCCAACTGAATATACTTTGCACTTTTCCCCTTTTATTTCAAGAGAGCACCCTGTATTCCCTTCCTACAGCCCAGCAAACACTGAAGAACTTCTATTGGACTCCAGCTCCGGAACTTTTTCTACTTTGGTACTTTATCCAAAGCTTCCAGGCAGTAAACAAGCTGATAAAATAAATAAAATTAAAAACTCTATTGGTGTGACAGGTAACAGCTAATCCAGACCATCATTAGGGCATCGGGTAATGAACAGACACCCTATAGAGTCAATAACAGAGAAGGTGGCTAAGGTCAGAGAGGCACAGTAATTACAGACTCTCCTGACCCTTCCTCGGATTTTCAGATGGAAGGTGGGGAGAACCCACCAAAAAAAAAAGCCCCTGAAAACATCAGAGAAGCAGAAATTAAAAATGAACTTTACAGCCCTCCAAAAGGCTGTCATTTTATTCCCCTTATTAATATTCTGAGGTTGGGAGCCTTTCCGTAAAAACATAATTAATTGAGGCCGTGCCGACAGTAAACAAGCAATTTCAAATTAAACCGAAATGACGGCGGCTTCATTTGCAAATGTGAACAGATTCTCAGAGCAGATAAATGAAGTCACCACATAAAGTGGAGATGGAGGGAAAGAGAAGGGTGGGGGTCTTGGCAGAATGGAGGATACAGGGAGAAAAGCTTTGAGAGGTGAATTGATGGAGTCATTAATCTTTACCTGTCTGTGTCACACTGCCACTCATCTCAGAAATGTTTGACTCAATCCTCTGAAGTTGTTTCCTGTCTTCTTTGCCTCCCATGATGAGAGGGACCAGGTATTTCTGCATGGAGTACAGAAACTTTTTCAGGAAATAGGGATATACAAAGCGCTACTTCTAATCTACCAGAAACATCCTCAAATCCCACCCCTCCGTATCTCAGCCTTTACCACAGAGTCAGTGACCATTTATCCCCACATGTGGCTGAGAAAAGAAATTCCCTCTACAGTAAGTGTTTAAAGAAGCTGCAGAAGAGGAGTTTTGTGTTTACATTTGTCAGGGTGCTGAAAACCAGTTCCTAAGTCTGGACACAGCCATGAAATCTGCCTCATTCTGCCCTTGCACAGGGTAGATTGGATGGAATAGGTCACAACTCTTCTGTAGCTACCATGGAACCTTCCCTTCCTACCTAGGAACAGAATATGCATTTCAACAAGTGCATACACAATGGAAATTTCCTTATTTCTAGTAGTTTGAGATTCACAGCTAAAAACTAGTTTTGTTTGCTTGCCACTTTTTGACTCTGCATCTTCATGTTAAGTGTCTGCATTTCTCAAATATACCAATAGTAGTGCCAGTGAGAACAGAGATGCTTCACCAGCTTGGAATCAACACGATCATCTGGACACAAGCAGTACAACATGTTTCTCTCAGAGTACAGTGTAGGAGTAGCAAGGGACATATTACCTTGTAGAGCTGATGGAATCCAAAGGCAATTCCTGCCATTATGATAGCCAAAGCCCCATAATCTCGCCATCTGGAGCCAGGGGGACCTAAAGGTCCGAATCAAGAAATAATCATAGTCAGAACTGCAGGTGACAAGATTTTTGTACATCCACTTTATCAGAGAAAAGAGCAATGACTAACACATAGTGTGCAGGCCTTTGGCCAAGGACACAAACATCTGGCCAGACCTCTGGCATTGACACTGGCCTTGCAGTGTCACAGGGAGAGGAATCACAGCAGCAATTAAAAAGGGTCCATCAAGCTGTTTTGTCCTACTCTTTCCTTGTAGAAGGCACTCTGAACCCAGGTAACTGTTTCTGGGGCTGGTACTAGCTAAAGTTAACTCCTTACCTAAACACCTATTGTTCTCCACTATCATAATTTTGGAAAATAGGGACAGAGCCAGAGACCCAGAAGAGTGCAGGAGAAAGGAAAGAAGGGAGTGTTTTAAAAAAGATGAGAAATCTGTAAGGGCAATAAATGGCTCTATGAAAACTGTGTCAGCAATTATGGACCATTTCAATGAGGAAGGATCCAGTGTCTTTCAAGCTTAAATTACAAATAGGGACCAAAGCACACATAAAAGAGCAGAAAGAAAATATGCAATTAAATATCTACAGAGAGAGGTAAAGAAGTAGATAAAAGCTTGAGACATTTAACACACAATACTGCACACAAGCTTAGAAGCTCCACAGAGGAAAGCAAAGATATGGTGTGCCCCGCTCCTTCAAGTAGAATCAGAAGATACCTGTAGTTTTCCACCAGCCTTATCCTGTCACCTCCCTCGCAGTTCCCTGAACGAACCTTGCACTGCCCCCGGTTTTCTTTAATAATAAAGAAGATGCAGAATGATCTTGCCTAAAGTTCAATGGCAGGATGTGGGCAGAACTGACGAGATGAGAGACCGGTGTGGTCGCCAAATCTACATATGACTACAATGTCTCATAAATGCATTATGTTCTCCAAAGTCTCAATTTAGGGTTTCAAAAGGAGGCTTAACTGGCTGAAAGGGGTGGCCACTGGTCCCCTTTCTGCTTTGCTCACCTACTGACATTTTGCTTGTAGCTGAATTCCTCTACAGGAATTTCATTCCAAAAGTTACCCCTAAGCCCAGCCCTTAGGGTCTAGAGTATTTGGGTCCAACTCCCCGATACTGGCACTCAGAGCGTCTTGCTACATTTTAGGACACAGCTCCCGAAATTATCTTCTGGCTAGGAATCTGAACAAATTAAGGCATGTCTGTCAGAACTGGTGAGTAGTGTCACCAGGAGTATTTTGGGTTGCTGCAGTTGCAGTTTTGGAGCTTAGGCACATGATCAAATTATCATAACTTTTTAACTTAATGAGTTAACACACGTCAGCTAAGCTGCAGTAACTGGCTGTGTACATGTCAGGATTTAAAATGATCTCTCACTAATCTTGCTGCAAACCCCAGCCATCTATCCCACTTTCCCCTCTGTGCTGTGCCCCCACTGTCACTTCTGGTATCTGAAGTCTCTTGGTTGCCCAGTTCTCTCCCCTGAACTTCTGAATAAAGATGTCCTTCTACAACAACACAATTTGTTCCAGGCTGAGCTGCTGTTGTACAGGGTTAATTATCTCAGGGGTCTGTGAATCCTGCCCATGGCTGTCCTTGATGGGCTGTCCCAAACTCCCTCCCAGCTCCAGTGACCTCCGAGCAGGAAGGAGACACACCTGTAGGAATCCATCCGCTTTGCCCTTTCACCTCACTCATCTCTCCCTCCATTCCTGTAATGCTTGAGCTAAGAACATTTTATTGCCCCTTGGTTTTCATTATTAATGAAAAGGGACCAGAATGATCTTTCCTAAAGTTCAGAGAGTCTATAAAGACAAGAAGCTGAAATGCCATTTTACTCATTTTAGAGATGTGTGAAATCTGTCTTGTGACAGAAAAAGAAGTGAGGGGGGTGAAGAGAAGTGAGTGAGTGAGGGACACAGTAAAGGCTCTGCACTGACCACGGTAACTTCACAATGTTATGAAGAATGTCACAGCTCTGCCTAAAATCCACACTCAACCTTTCTTTTTCCCTGGAATATTCTAATCTAAAGAGTGAAGAGAGGCTTAGGAGTTTCTCTATTTAAGCTCCATGCTCACACCAACTGTTTGCATACCCTAAATTTCTCCACTTGTAAAACAAATAAAATTCAGATAAAGTGAAAAAGCACTGACAGCCCAGTTACTTCAAGCACTGCAGAAGTAACAAACCATTCTACTAACAGACCCTCAAAAGACAACTGGAAGGGACACAGACGTTTTCTCCAGGTGCAAGTCCGTGTTTTCGCCAAGTATATTTAATTTCCACAGCAGTCACGGTAAACTGCATTTCCAGATCAAACACTTATTATTTTTAAGATCCCCATTCACCTAAGAATTAACTTTCCTAACAGCAACTAATTAGGCCTTGTGTATCCAACTTAAGGTCAGCTTCACTACTATCCACATTTAAAACTGTAGAAACTGAGGCTGGAAGAAGTGATTTTCCAAAAGAAAACACTGAATCCATGGAAAGGTGTTGGGGAAAAAAAAAAGGAGTTTGGATGCCATTTTTAATTGTAAGAGGAAACAGCCTGTATTCTACAGATGTCCACATAATGAAGACACAGGGATGGGAAAAGAAGACCCAAATGGCAAGAAAAAAGTCACTGGAGCTGACTTTTAAGCAGGTGTAAAATCTGCACAAACCCCCATAAATGGAGCCCATAAATACCATGGGGAACAACACAGACAGTACCTGGATGATAAGCATGCAGCTTTGCACACCTTGCTCAGAAACTCCCCTGAGTTTGCTTGTAATTATATGGGTTAGAAAGGTAAAAAAAAAAAAAAAAAAAAACACCAAAAAAAACCCCCCAACAAATTAATCATTTAAATATTTAAAGTCAGATTTTTGTCCTCATTGCTGGATTAGTGTATTTCATAACACCAATAGCAGACAGCCCTGTTTTTTTACTGGGGGTTCATTTTAGAGCATGTTTAAACTAGTCAGATTGAGTGATGCTTCCAGCAACTAATCGCATGTCAAATAAAAGATATTTTATGTAATAAATTACTGCTACAAGTAATTCAAATGTCATTTATCAGTTTTATTATCAGTCAGGCAAAGTCTTGTTTCTCTATATTAATCAAATTCAAGCTTTCTTTAAGCTTTTTTTTAAGCAGTTTTGACACCTCTTGGCAAAAGTACAAACGGGAGAGAAGGAATTAGTCTTTCAGAATAAGAGAAGTAGTAGGGATGGTATTGACCTAAAATACTAAAAATTTAATTATTTTCTCTTCCCCAAAAAAGTTTTTATACTTTCTCTTCAACCAAACCCGGAAGGGGTTCAGCATGCAAGACCTATGCTACTCTGAAGGCTTACAAGGGTGCTTTTTTCTTGTTAACTCTTCAAGAATTAGGAAGTATTTATACAAATTACAGCTACTTCCAATAAAACATTAGAACATTAAGTTCAATTGTACAAAAGGAAGTATTAAGTAGTATGAATTTAAGACATAGACCAGACTGTGGTGGTAACAGCAGGAGATCAAGGAAGTAAATTCAAAAGGGGTGCACAGGATTTATTGCTGTGACTCACAGGAGTGGGCACCTTACACTGACATTACTGGCAAGGTCACCAGCTTGGCTGTTTGCTTCATTCCTGCTGAAGAAAGGCTTCAGATGGTTGCCAACCATCTTGAACTTCTGTACTCATAACTCACAGTTTTAATGTAATTTTTAAACAAGAAGCAGCAACACCTTGTGGGAAGAGGATGCAGAGAGAAACTCGATTTCTTAAAACACAGGCCTCTGCTTTTCAGCACAAAACCCTCCTCACTCTGTGTTTTGTGTAGGGGTGTCAAAACTACTCAAAAAAAAATTTAAAAAGAACCAAAAATATCAAACACAAAGTGGTTCACAGTCTTCAAGACCTAAACTCAAGCAGATCAGATGTTGTTTCACAGGAAACTCAATGTCTTCTTTGGGGAAGGCAAATATAGCTTGCAGTCTTTTTCAATACAAGCTCTTCAACATGAGTTGTTCCCATCAACAAGTCAGTTCACAGACTGAGTAGCCTCTCTATCTCACTAGTCCTTTAGATATTCTTTCAAACTTCAAACCTTGCAGCATTCCAGCTCAGTGTCACAAATACTCTTTGAGAGGATAAGCATAACAGATAGACAGAAAAAGTAGTATCTGTCTTCCTCTGTACATGACAACTTCTGATGAAACTGTGAAACATAAAACTGACTTAGTAAACTATCACAGAAAAACTGGCCTGAAGCAGATTTGGACCAATTCAGAAATATTCATTACAGGACTAGCATCCAACTGATGAAATAACCTACAGCAAACAAGGCACCTTGAAGGGGCACTGAGCCACTGCACAGTCTCATCCATCAGCCCTAGAAAAATTCACATACTCCTTTTGCAGTTCTGATACCATGGAAAGCACTTAATAGGAAGACAACAAAGATGGATCCATCATTAACACGACCAGTACTACACCAGTCAAGAATTAGAATAGGGCACAGATGAGAACTAATCAAAACAAATATTTTGGTCAAATGAATACTATGTATGTCCAGCTGTTTATTCTTTTTATATATCCATTTAGAGGTTAAGCTTAAATAGAAGGTCTACAACAAATGGCTAGAGCATGGAAGAACAAAAACTAATGAACTCATTGTCACCCTTTTCCTGATTGTGGGGGCTGCTAAAAAAGGCTGCTACACAGGAAAAAGCTTTGGGTTCAAATTATTTAAATAGCACCAAGCAGATCACAAAGCTACAGCGCCAGTTTACAACTGGAACCCCTGAAAAGGCCTTTATTTGGTGGTATTTTTAGCCACCTTTGATTTCCAAGCACTACAGAATCATACTTTCAAAATTCTCTTTCAAGCTGTTACTGGGAACATTCTGATGTTGAAATTTTAGTTAAGATTCTTACCTAGCAAGAAGAAAGTGGGAGCTGCTGCTTTGAGGAAACCCAAAATAGCAAAAGGAAAACAACCAAAGAGTGATAAAGCTGCCAGGGTTAACAGTGATGACAGTGTTTCCCAGGCTGAACTGCATGCTTCTTCCCTGCTCTACTCATACTAGAGGAACACTGAAATAAGGGAAGATTAACTCTTCCAGTACTGGGTTGTGGCAGGAGTTATCTGAATGAGCAGTGGACAGCACCAAGAGGGATCTGACCCTGCTTCTTCAGCAAGACAACAGATTGTGCTTTCCTGGCATTTTCTGTGGACTACAGCAGACAGGAATTAGCCCGGGAGGCAGAATTCAACCCTGGAGTTCACCAGCATGCACAATACAACAGCCAGATATATTCCAGTTCTGAGCCCAATACTATAACAACAGTTTTTCATCTCAAACTGTGCCAAACCAGAGCAGCTAAAAATGCAGAAAGCAAGTCTAGTACTGTCTCCAGGAATAGCAAACCTGTGCCATAAACTAATGGCACAAACACAGCTCCAAGTGGAGTGTTACATCAGTCAAAATCTGCCATAGAGCTGTTTAAGAGCAGCAACAAAATCCTATTCTTTATACTTGGCAGGTAAGTGAAGTGATTTTCAAACTACCAGACACATGTGAGCTGAACAGCTTCATTTGATGGATTTTTAATGGTGTGTACTTTGGTTTTTATTGTTTGGAGCTTAGATACTTTTTTGCGAGGTTTGTTTTAAAATGCAAATATATATGTAAATTTTGAGTCTACACAGATTATGTTGGGACTTTAAAATTTCTTTGAGAGTGTATTTTGTACACAAAAATCATACAATCACATCCACATAGTCTACACAGAATTTCTGCTGTCACACCTCGGATTATTCAAGATCAGAGAGAAAAGTTTTCCAAATTTTAGACGGAAGACTGAGTCCTATGTTGACAAAGTGCTTTTCTGATGTCCTTACAGTCTGTCAGAATCTACCTCGCACTGACTATCCACCTTCAGGTCAAGAAGTGTCACAGGCTGGTATGGATGATGTTAGTTTGTAGACAGTGATCATTTGTATCCCGTTTTCCTTGTGTAACATGTTCTTGTCACAGGCATCAACAACCACAAAGTGCATTCAAAGTAACATCTGGTGTCCGATTCTGACAAAAGGTGTGTCATTAGTTGAACTGAAATCTAGGATGAGGCACACAAATCTGTGAAATCACTGCAGAAATCACAGCAGAAAGCAATTGGGACCAGATATTTTCCAGAGTGTTACTTACTATACACCACGGGGTGAGGAGGCTGAGCTGGCACAGGGTGTGTAGAAGGACCTGGGGACTGTGGCTCATCCGTGCTCGTGCCGGACTGCTGGAAAGCCAGGTCGATTTCTTCATCTGTCAGGCCTGGGGGAGCAGAGGAAATGAAATCAGTTTAGCACCTTTACCCACTTGATGCACACATAATTAAATTCTCAAGCCAGGCAGAACCCTTTCAAGCTGCAAAGAATTTTGGCACTGATTTGAGCAGTAATGCCTCCCCAATTTTGGATTCACTGGAATGTCTCCTTCTCTCCTTCTCTGTTGCAATTTAACCTTAAGCGACAGAATATTAGCCTCAACGCTGCTTCCAAATGTGGCTCATTCAATTTCCTTAATTTATCCTTGAGTTTATTGCTGCTTTTGAAGTAGCTTTCTATTGCAATTCTCCATTCTTCCCCCGAAAAAAAGATACCATCAACTGCAAATGTGGCTCATTTTAATCTGTAATGGTGTAAAAAAAAAAGAGGGGAAAAAACTAACAATAATGCATGAAAACAGACAGGGAAACAAAAAACTAATTATTGGGTTAGACGACTAATTAGTCTAGATCGTTTCCGAAGACGAGAATAATTTGCTTTATTTTATGACAAATGCAGAAATAAAAAGAAAAAAAATCAGGACTGACTGCGATTAGTATGAATGGGACACAGAATGTAAGGAGGAAATAAAACTATAACAAAACAGATCAAAACAAGGCCAAGCCCAAACTTTCAGCTGAGCATTGCCCGAGCCCATTGGCGCATGATTAGATTGCCCCAGGGCAGCCTGGTTTCCATTTCACACAAAGCTGCAGTAACACTGCACACATGGTACACGTTGCTGCAGTGACTCCTGCCATCAGGAAATGCCAGGATGACCATTTGTAACTGGCCACAACAGATGGAACGAATTTGGCCAACAAGGGGGAAAACAAAAGCAACTAAAGGATTCACGATGACCTGCATCTCTGAAGAAGGAAGCACAGCCGGATTATTTTTGCCAACAGGAGAAAACATCCTCCAGAAAAAGAATTTAGTACTCAGATGGCAACCATGAAGTGGGACCTGGACAGCTGTGTATCATTTGTTGCTTTATGCTCCTGCACAGAAGCACATAAAAACCCGGTGTCCCTGCTATGAGGAACACGTGAAGGGATTCGGGACCTTTCACCACATATCCAGTGTATGCAAAAACATTCAGAAAGGTGGGAAGTGAGAATGTGGATTTAAGGAAAGAGATTTAGAAGATAAGAGGCAGACCACTTGATGGTCATTTCTCAGATGATTCCTTTAGGGACCGAGCACAGTGAGGAAAATGGTATGAACAGGACAGCACTGGGAGAAAAATGGGGGAATACTTTCTCTCCATCACCTCCCCTCGAGATCCATAAAGCATTGCTGGTAGATGAAATTCATGAACTTAATCCTTTAAAAAACTTAGCTTTTTAACATTACAGAGAGATGCGATATAGACAGTGGTCGGGCCACTGGGCATATTAGCTAAGTTTCAAGAAATTTTTTCAGGATCTTTAACTTCACTGCATACTGGGGGTCTACACAGAATAATCTGTAGCACAGACAATATTGCCAGAAATAAATACACAAGTCTGTCTCAGAACTGTTATTTAATACCATAAGCACTAACACAGTGCTTGTGGTATTCAGAAGGCTTTGTAACTATTAACAGATCTTCTCCCTATTCCTGTGAGTGTGTGAGAAACTGTGAGTTCCTGTGAGTGTGTGAGAAACTGTGAGTTCCTGTGAGACACTATCTATCTACTCCACAGAGCATTTCAGAGAAGTTCAATGATTTCTCTAACAACAAAATATTGTCAATGTAAGAAACAGTATCAGAAACTGAAAGTTCCTGATCTTTGGTCCTGCAATCTGACTGAATCACCCTGTGACTTGCATTTGATGCATGGCTCAAATACTAAGAAAGCAAAACCACACAAAACAATACGGAATAAGACTTAAAGTGAGAGTAATAAAAGGCAGATAAACACAACTCAGTGTATTGCTCTACTCACAAAAGCAGTATTTATGGTGTCTAATACATGTTAGAAAGCAAAGCCCAATCAGAAAGAAACTATTTTAACCACCTACTTATTATCCAATGTAGATCCCATAAACAGATGCAAACACTGCAGATCACCAGCAACTACTGGATTTCATAAAAATGGAGACAACATTAGTTGCTGGCTGCAAATGTGGTATTTTATTCTATTTCCATTCAAATCTGAAAGTATTTAACACTTAGAAACATCAGAAGTAATGGAGGATCTTGTCCTCTTGGCCTCAAGATCAAGGGAGTCATTGAGCTGATTCCTTAAGCATATATATGGAGTAAGTCTGGAGAGTGGACACTGAGTAATGACAAGTCATCTGTGCACTCAGAAATACACCTGTCTTCATGCTGGGCATTTCTCACACACCGTAACAAAAACAGACAAGATATTCTAAGGCTCTCCTCAGGCAATTATAGCCAACTCTTCACATTTCCCTTTGGAATGATTTTTTTTCAAATTCACCACCTACATACGCGTATGCACATAGTATGAGTTTCCCATGCCCAAATTATTCAACTTTGATATATTCATTACATACAAAAGTGGGAATTTCTAAACCAGATCTACATGTCATCTGTTCCAATATCTCATCTTGCTTTATTTTATCACAGCCCTATCACTGCACTACATAAAAAAGTATCCATGTTCATTCCTTGTTTTAATCCAGCAGGAAATTGGCAACCAAAAATAATACCACTGCCCTTGGATGCAAAAGCAGTGTCACAAAAACTGGAGCTTTGTGTCTAGTATAACTCTCAAATAGGTATCTCAAGGAAATCACCTCTGTTGAACAGTGGAATTGCTCTAAATCCACTTTCCAACACTTTGGAAAACAAACATTTTCGTTGTTCTGCGGCAGCAGCAAGATCAAGTCCATGCAGAATGCAAAAGGTTAAAAGGAACAATAAAGGAAACTGCCAATTGTAAGTGAATTATATTTGGCTTTGAAAGCTGAGCCACGGCTATATTATAAAAGGCATCTCTTTGCGTTGTTTACCATCACCCTGACTAATGCAGACCTTTTTTTTGTTTTAAATAATCTCATGCAAATTAGACACACACTTCCTTCCAGTTGATTGCTATCTGCAAGGAATAATCTAACCGCAGAGGGTACTGAGCAAGGACTGAGCTGAGGAGAAGGATGCATGGAAACTGTCTTCAGAGCCCCACAGAATGCAAACCTGTTCCCTTCCCCCAACCATCCATTTCATTCCTCTACAGCACCACAGCCACTACTAAAAATTAGTCATAATTTTTACAAAGCTTTAAAAATTCCTTTTCAGGCTTCAGGGTGTTGATTTGAATAATCCAGTACCCATGATTGTTTTACACTCAAAGGCTCTTGCTGACCCTCTTTTTTGATTGTCACTGCTGCCACTCAATTTGCGGGCATCGCTCAGCCTCTGTAAATTGTAGTCAAACACAGAAACAGAGCAAGGCAGAGAATGAAATGGGTTGTCACAAGCATCTCTTGGTGCCTGCACTTCGGGTGTTGTACAAAGAGCCCTTTTGTGTAAGAACTTTTAAGACTTGACTGTCTGTTTGTGCCCTTTTATAATATCTATTACTATTTAAGGACCTCATGTACATCAAAACACTGTTCCTCTTACAACCACTCTGAAATAGAGGAGTACTTACAATACTGTTACCCATATTTCACAGATGAGGAAGGGGTGAGACATACAGATATGAGAAGTGCTCCAAGGTCAGAACTGAACCTCTGGCAGTCAGAAAATAAAACTCAGGAGATGTGAGTTTTGCCTATCTTCTGTCAAAACACAGTAGCAATAATTGCAATGTAAAACCCTTCCATGAATTTAACTAGATGAGCCACTGCTTTTTCTTCTTCTGACACAGGCTCTGACATATTAGTGACAACTTCCTATGCACTGAAAATACATTTTTCTTCATTATATTCCTCCTTATATTGCTCAGTCCAGTAATTCACACAAGATTTTCACAACCTGAAGGCTACATCAGTTTTGGGGAGATGTTTCTGTTTAGGTGAAATTAAGAATTCTGCCATGATAAGGAAAGGTGGTGGAAAGAATTCAGTTCCTTTGCGGGTTTCCAAAGCCAGGTTTACCACTCTGAAAGACCACCCTGGAGCAATCCCCCACCACCACCATTCGGCAGGGATGAAAGGTAGGAGAAGGTGTGGGGCAGGGGGTGGCAGCTGTTGGTTTTTTCCTGACATACTTTCTATTACGCAGAAAATAAAAGAGAACAGGACAACTTGTTTAGCTACAGCAAACTATGTGACCACCTGAAGGCACTGCCTGGTATCGTATGACTAAAAGAAGCTCTGCTGGTCGGCACCCTGAAATGACATTACACTTCTGTTCCTGGAAGCCACTGAGTCAACTCTGCTCAGAAAGAACATGGCCACATTTTAAAAGAATCACCATAAAATCCTTCTGGGATCTGATCCAGACTAATGATTCCACCTGTTCAGTCAGTTACATGCAGTGCTGGGTGACTGTTAACAAATCTGTCTCCTACATCTTACTCTGTGCTTAGCTGAATGTATTTCAAAAAGGTCAAAAAGGCAAAGTCTCCTGATCCATTTTCTTTCACACATGGTCATTTGTGAAGCTGAGCACAACCCAACATTTGAATAAAATCTAAGGTTTCAGAAACATCACTCTGATTTTTTTCCTTTGATTTATACTGAGACACTGCATTTGAATGTAAACATCCTGCTGCTGCACTTCAGCTCAAACTTTAATAAAGAAACCCACACATCAAAAGGACATGGACTGGTCTCAACTGTCAGGCTGAAAAATGCAGAAATAAAAGTAATTTCAAAAGTTGCTGAAAGGGTTTTGAATTCTTACAGCTCTATTCATCTACAAGACTGTTAATTATGCAAGTGCAATCTTTCAGAAACATGATACACTTTAACCCATCAGGGTGACTAAGCAGCAATCAGAACTGATAAGGGTGCTCTAACCTCAGCTGCACAGCACTAAAATAAGGAAGGAAAATCAGACTAACAGAACAACGCTAAGAATTACACAGTGAGTCAGCCAGGAATGAAAAGGTTAAAATAAAAAGTATTTTGGCATAACAAGTATAAATAAATAAATAAATAAATACACCAGCAGTTTTTCTCTTCCTGGCTAAGCTTTTTGGAGTCTATAATAAAATGAAGTGTAATGGAGGAGAGGAGGGCAATGTCAGAGGGTGAGGGTTTGGGAGAGAGGTTGTTAAGTATCTCCCTCTCCTCAGCTGTGTTTACTCCATTTACAGGATCCTGGGTGATTGATAGACAAAAGAAAAGCAAGCAGATAGTAACCCCCCTCTGGGAGCATCAGCAAAGGGGATAACTCCTGACATCATCTAGAGCCCCAAACTCTCCTTAGCCTCTTCTAATTAAAAAGACAGAGCAAGATATGCAAACCAGAGAAAAAGTAAAAGAGGATTTTTTTTATTATTTATTATTAACATTTTGTTGGAACAGTAGAGTGCAATAAGGACTCTCAGAGCCGTTAAAAGTCGTCGGGTGACCTGCAGACCCCTATTTCCCAGAGCCTTGTATAAAATTGAATTTTTTAAACATAAATTACACGTAATGACGACACTGTAAAAACTAACAGTAATGGAAAGCTGTGCTGTATTTCATTAGCCTGTATTATTCCGTGCCACCTGATCCAGCCGGGCCTTGTTTATGAGTTAGTGTGTTAGCAGATGCCGATGGAAGCATTTGCTTCGACCTTGCTCTTCTCATTGGGGCATGAAATTACGACGGCAGCACCTTGATATTACAGCCATAAATACAGTAAACTGCAAATTTAAGCCAACGGCTCCTATTGTCTCTGAACATAAAGCTGATCGGTATTTATTTAAAAGGAGAACGAAAAAAAATATTATATATCACCTTGTTTATGGGTCCAGTGTCCCCCCTTCCCCTAATCTGCCTTATTCACTTGGTTAAATACTAAACAAACAAACTAAATCCTCTCTATTTTCTACTGATTAAATATTCTTATGAAATGAGTATTGTCTTCAGAAAACTGGATCAAAGTATTTTCATTCTGAATAAGAAAGGGCAAGTGACTTGCTTAGCATGTCTTGGAATGGAAGTAACAGAACAAGTACTACAACTTCTTTCTCAGTTTTATATAGATGAGATGTTCAAAATGGAAAATGAAAAAGGTGTTTCTGATCGCTCAGTCACATTTGTGTCCAATACACATATGCATATGAATGAGAAACATGTTTTCTTCCAGTTTTCTATCTAAAAACATCTCCCATGTTAATACTATTTCAAAACAAGGAGGAAAAAGACAGAAAAAAAATTGCACTAAGGCTCATAGGAGGGGAAAACAAAGCATGGGATTCCTTCTCTGAGGCAGCAAACAGAAGGGAGAATGCCTCACTCTCCTATGGGCGTTTTGGGTAAATACCCACTAAAATTTATCAAAGGGGGAAAAAATTAAACACAAAGGCAAAAGGACATTGTAATATCACAAAGCATACCACAGCATTATAAGTCAGTCCAAAATGCATTTCACTGGTAGATTCAAGGCAGGGAAAATACAGTTTCACTTGCAGTAAGAGGGGTCAGGTCTTCCTCTTCTAATGTAAAGTAAGCTCCTTGCTTATAAGAAGTATGTTATCTCTGTTCCACATCAAAAAGAAGGGAAGGAAGGAAGG